>VXBX01003000.1:900067-915606 GCA_013400415.1 Scytalopus superciliaris
TTTTTTTTTTTTTTTTTTTTTAATGACAATGTGTACACAATAAAGAAGACAGTGTGGACTTTGGAAGAGTTTAGAGTAGGATGATAAACAAGTTATGGCAGAGAACCAAACTTGGCCAGGATGATAGAGGTTTTTCCTATGCCAGGTTAGAAAATATTCAGTGGGCAACATCTACAAGGAAAAGAGGACCTGTCTCCAACCCAGATACCCTTGATAACTAACCTTCTCTCTCTTCTTTTCTGGATCTGTTTAAATGACTGCAGAAACCTTCAGAAAATAAAAATACCATTCTTGTTCTTCAAGGGCTATAGAAGGAAATAGAGACTTTGGGGGGAGCAGGGGTTGGTTTGTAGCAAGTTTACCAAACTTACCCAATTGCAGTAATTCCAGAAATGCTGAAACAGGGTCAAACTTCCAGTCTCAGCTGTAAAAAACACACTGGGGAACCAGAGTCACCAAACTGGTGACATTATGTGTTTTATAGAGTAGCTTAGGAGTTTGTTTACTCATCCAGAAAGCAGGAGAGCACAATCCAATTCCCTCTGTATGAATCCGCCCTCTGCCATCTCCCAGAACAACTTAACTACCAGGCTGAGAGTCCCCAGGATGGTGCTTAGTCTTTTATTGACACACTCTTTGCATAAACACATTTTCTTTGTGAGACAGAGGGGATTCCTTCCAGTCCAGCAGCAGGGCAAGAGCCCATAACCTCTCCATCACTCCTTCTTTTCTAAACCATCTCATACAGCAGATTTCTTCATTCAAAAACATCCTCTCAGGTTGGCAGTTAAAAGTACTTGTCAAGTTGTTAAAATGGCATCAGTTTAAAGCTTCTAGAAAGAACTACTGGGTAAAATGGGATTATAATCCCTGTTCTTCAGTATTAGGAATTGAACAACTGACTTCCAGTGCTTTTTAAGCAAAGGGTCAAAGCTTGGAAGAAAAATTAAAATTGAAAAAAACCCTTTATTTTGGAGAATAAAAATTGAAATTCTACTTGTCTTTAACAAATAAAACCCCTGCAATCTCAATTGTAACTATGGTGCCTGCAGTCATCCCTCCTGCTGCTTTTATCTTTGTGCAGGTCCATTAACACACCAAGTCAGGATGAAGGTTTAGACCAAACCCACAGAGGGAACAAACACCATATCCCACTTACAGTTCCAGCAATGTGTCTATTGCATCCACTGGAAAGCTACTGTATCTTTCACTGAGAAAAAAAAAAAAGACAAATACATTATCTCAAAACTAATCAGCAAAGACTTGTTCTGTTCACGACTTTGTTTATTAAAAAGGTAGTATAAAACACAACCCCTTTAAGAAACAAATTGAAGACAAACCAAGGGATTCGCAGATGCTGTCACAACTCTAGATATTATTCAAATACCATTCGCTTTTTAAATGTTGGTTTTCTAAAGGATAAATGAAAACTATCAATTTATCAAAAGAAAATCACCTGTCAGAAAAAATTCCAAGTCAGCTTACTGAAAAGTTTAATCTAACAGTATACTTTCATATTACAGAATGAGCAAAAAAACATTTTGCTGCAAAAGATTTCATAATTCTATAAATATTTTACAGAACTTTCAGAGTATCCTGACAGTAAGACTTCAAGCCTTGTATAACGAGCACTAAAATACACACAAGTCAAATCAACACGAGTACACAACTCACAGAATTCATTTCCCATACTGCAGTATGTTTCCTCAAATTCAGAAATAAAAACAAGAACTTAAAATCCAATTAAAATCTATAGGTATGTATTTTTAGATTCTTTATATCCAGTTTGGTTTGGTTAGGTTCAAGAATTCAGGGTACGAATATCAATTTAAAGGCAAGTTTGGGTTTCTATGAAGCATACAACACCTTCAAGTTAAGTCCATTGAGTGAATTATTTGTAATTGTAAATAGGTTAACCTTAACTGAATAATGTCTAGGACATGTTTTAGCTAAAATGCACTGCATTTAACATACTAATGATTTCAAGTGAATTGCAATCCTTATACAAAATGTAAGTTGTACGAGGGACTGAAATTCAATCAAAAAAAGTAATTAAAAAAAGTCAGCAGGAGAAACAGATAAACATTTTGATGCAAAATGAAACTAATTCTCTCTTTACAGCTGTATATGAACCTTCCAGAACCTGCAAAAAAAAGAGAAAGCCTCCAAAAAAGCCTTTTCTTTTGGGGCTTTTTGTTTCCAGGTGTCTACCTCAGCCATGCTCCTCGAGCCACATCCTCTCGGGTGAATACCTGTAACTCCATAAAATTTCCTTGCCAGCAAACCCCTAAAGAGCATTTGATTATAAAGCAAACTACCAGTGTATCTCAAAGCTAAGCAGTGATTTTGGGTGGCATGGTTAAGGAAGGGATTATTGCTGAACTATGGTGAAGGATCAGCTAATACTCTCTCCCCGCTGTTGTGTTTAAGTGGCTTCACATCACTGTGTGAATTAGTAGAAACAACTGTTTCTCCAGTTCAAAACTGAGCAACAGTGATTATTCACAAATTGTCTCAGCCTGCTGCTGGTTATTGTTTTCATCATATTCAGAGAGAAGGAGGCTCTCTTACAATGACTCTCTCCTCAAAAGCCTGAAAAACATCAGAAACTGAGCAAAAAGCTTGATTTTGTCCTTTCTACTGAGCAAAAGTAATTAGAGAACACATTTAATTAAAGAACAAATATAGTGAAAATTCCATTGAGGTTTTAACTTCTTACTGACTTATGTATGATGCTGCTCAGTCAGAAAAATGTGTTAAGTTTAAAAAGCTACTCAGCTTGTTCAGCTTCAGATTTGTCAAGATTTGGTATTAAAACATCACTGCTCTATAGTACATGATTTTCATAATCATATGTCAAAATAGTAATTTTAGCTTTTGCAATATTTTATTTCTATTCAGATTAATTTATAAAAACTTGCATAATTTCAAAAGGGAAAATGTCAGAAGAATTAAATCTGAATGAGAATCTGCTGAAAAGAAAGTTACAGCTGCATTAACCTCTCCTTGGACTACTAAATGCAATAACTCAATGAGTAGTTTATAAAAATATATTTTTACATTTTACTGGGGGAAACAGAGGTAGACAAAAGGAAAATACCAGTTCGAGTGTAATGCCGCACTTCAGAACAACATGTTTGCATGGAAAAACAGCTTTTATTTTCTGAAGAACCCTAGTTAGTCAGAAAGCCAGTAAAGCATTTGGTCTCAAGTCTTTCTTGGTGCTCCACCTCGGTGGGAAGTCTAGAAAGGTGACAGGGCTAACAGCACACTGGACTTCTGCAGCAAGGCAGCTGAATTGTACACCAATTGGAGAGAGGAAGGTTACTGCACATAAAATGATTCTTTATTTCTCAAATAATACACTAACACTAACCTCATTTTTCATATCTGATACCATGATAAGGCTTCATAGAACTGTACAAGTTTTATACATTTGTCCACGAGTTTCCCTACACCAGTTGCAATTCCACTGTAAAACAGGTGATTTAACTGTGTAATGTTACATGACTGGGCTCCTTTAAAAAAAAAAAAGCAAACAAAACACAAGAGTAAGAGATCTAAAGCCTAGAGTCTAGAAGCTGGAAGGAAAAAAAGGAGCACTGAAAGCAATACCCACCACATTGCATTACACTCCTCGTACACAAACATTCCCAGCTCTCAAAGGTCTGTGGTGCTTATTACCAACAAAAATAACTAAGGCAGAACCAACATAACCCAGACACACCACCACGTGCAGCTCCTAACCAGGCAGTGCTTCAGACTCCCTGAATTCTTCAAACACCTGCTCTGCTGAAATGCACAATTCACACTGGGAAATATGAGAAAACTGACTTCTTTAGCTGGTAAGAGCTACAGCCCTTCCTTATAATGCAACTCAAAATTGGAAATTGGTCATGCCAGCTTATAGTGAGCCCCCAGACTTTTAACCCCTGAATTCAAATATAGTCTCTGTTGTAAGATCAGGTGTAAGATGTAATTTATAACCACAGTGGCAAGTGTTAAATTAGATGCTCTGGTTGGCACAGCTACCCACACATAATTATGTATTAAAAAAACCCCAACAAAATACACTTCAGAGAACCATACAGACTTCTGCAAAAAATAGATGTGGTAATCTCATAGCACAAAGTTTGAAAATACCAATTTTCAGAGTATTCTGAATACCTCACAATGGAAATACAGGAATTAGCATCTGTAGTTTCTTCCAATCCAGTATGAATTAAAAAAAATTCCACAGATCCTCCTTACAAATGTGTACTGATAACCATCCACATGAACAGCATGCTATGAATTTAGCACTAACATTTTAACTGTTTAGTGCCTAAGTCCATATTCTTCTATCCTTATTTATCAAAAATAACAGGATTCCAAATTAAGAAGGACTGTGCCCAAAACAGCCCCCCCAGTTATTTTTGAAAGCCTGCCACTTATTAAGATACCTAAAGTTAGAATGTCTTCTAAATTCTTGCTTTTGGAAATACTTCTAAGAGGGCTAGTATTTGCTTTTTCCCTATAAGAGCATTATTTGAAAGCACGTTTTCAAGTATTCTAATTTTTGCACAGAAAACTGTAGTTTGAGCTGCCAAAAGCCTTTGAATTTTATGAAATATGGAAGATCCTCCCCACTCTGAAGAGCATGCAGGGCTAAACTAAAATGTTGAGGAGAACTTACACTCATCATGCTAACAAAGTGAAACAAAAACCTTTAATATAAAAGCAAAAACTAATAAAGCCACCACAAAAAATCAAAAGTCTATCTTGATACCTACTGCATACAGACCATGAGAGTTTAAGATCTACTTCATTATGTCCTAGAATGTGTGTGCTCATGCATTTCTAGTGTCCTTGACATAACTCCAGCCTCTATCTAACATCAACAGAAGATCTAAACAGGGGAAGGAAAAATAATTTACTGAATGCTGTGATTTAATAATCTATCTTCACTCAGTTTGCCTGAGGGTGGCTATGGCAATGCTGTTTTCCACTTCTCTTAAGTCTGTGACTTGGTACTACTTGTTATCATTTGCTACCTAATGAATAGCAACACATCCAATGCATTCACCCCCTAAGTATCACAGCATCTGTTCCATAAAATTATCCAAAGTACTCAGGACACAAATAATTTTTAAGGATGAAATACTGAGTTCCAAGGGGTACAGGAAAATTAACAGTAAAATCCACAAATCTGGTAATAGCTTTGCATTACTTAAGTTACATATAGTTACATAAACTTAAGGGTTGGAACGTATTTCACACTCACATGAAACACTGACAAGCATAGTTAGAACAAAAGAAGCCTGATGAGTTTTACTGCATTCTTGGCAACTTGAGTTACTTTACCTGAACAGCCAATTAATACAAACTTTTAGAACCTTATTAAATACTGCTTTTAATGAAAACTTCAAAGCACACAGTTGATGACATTCTAATATGCCTATATTCATATGAATATTGTCTGCAGTCACCCTGAAGAAAGGGATCAACTCAAACATCACCCTAAAAATCATGCTTTTGTAAAGCATTAAAGGTGCTATGTATCAGCTTCCCCATCACTGCCTGCAAGGCTGCTGTCTGTGGACGGAGCTCCATCTTCGTTAATGCCCTCACCATTATTCTCCCTCTTAGGACCTTCATCATTTGCCCCCTCCTTGGGTGTGTCATTCACTTCGGGAGGCTGTTTGCCCTCGGGCAGTTTAACGCTACTCGATGCAGAATCCGAACCAGATGTCGTTTGCTGCTCCTTTGCATCAGGATCCCCTAAAAATGACTCCCACACCTTCAGCCTTTCTTCCCTTTCTCTTGCGGTCTCCTCCACCTATTAAAGAGATGTTAATGCACATCATTACGAAGTCATCCTTGTCTAAATGAGTATTTACACAGATAAAATTATACATTTATCTCACAGAAATATCTTGAGAGCTCAGAAGGCCCTGCTAACTGTGGCTAATCCTCCCAGCTGACATCCACACACAACAAGGGCCTTTAATTTTTTGCTAAGTTGGATAATTCGGAATGACTTTTTGGGGGACACTCAAGCACTTTTTGAGAAGCATGAGAGTGCAGGGATGAGCAGAGGATGGGGATGCCAAACACTTCTTGAATGAATGCAGATTTATGGTTTGGAAGAAATATTTGATAAAATAGGACCACAAAAGTATACCTGATAATCTGTTACACCATCCCATGTTTCAGCACTGAGCTGGCGGCCACCAAACCACCTTCCATTTAGAGTCAGCTTGCACAGATCAGCTTCTGTGGCTTCTTTAAATGACACAGAAGCCACACCATCAGGGTGTCGCTGTAAGGACAGACAACTTTCACTTAGTAATCTTCTAAGTAGTGTACTTATTCCAGTATCTTTTAGACTGTGTTCCAAATCAATCAGATTATGGCTCCATTCTGATCATACATAATCATGTTAAAAAGACCAGTTTGCAAGTTTACATTATTTTGTTCTAGTGGCATACAGAACACAATTTTTGAACATAGAAAATGAAAAATGTTTCACCTAGCTTAGCTACAAATAAATGTATTTATACACTTTCAAACTTGTGACTTGTATTCAAGTTCTTTGCCTCCACTTAGGTGCTTAGACATGAAGTTCCAAAACAGTTTTGGAATACTGAAAGATTAAGTCAAGTTTCCATGAAATAAGCAAATAAATGCTTCACTCTTATTTAAAGCAGCCTAAATGTTTTGCACCTTTGCTAATTACATCAATTCTGCCAACACAAGGTGTAAAAATACCTACATCAAATATGAGAACCTTCTTTACTTGACCGAACTTTTCACACTCTGTCCGCAGATCTTCTCTGATCTCATTTAGCACTAAGGGATCCTCCTGCAAAGCAATCAAACAGCTTTAATTAAACACAAGCACTCACTTCTCTCAGCTTTATTTTAGCTCAATCACCAATGGAACAAACCTGCCAAACTATGAGAAGTTCATAAACTAAGTGCTCTTATGCTGCATTTTCAAAGCTACCCAAGAGCTGGCAGACAGCTCTTATTTGAAGGTAATAAATGTTAATTATCAACAAAGCTGTTTTGTGATGGTTTCTCCATTCTAACAGTTACTGTTGTTTATTCCTCTTTCCATCCCAAAAAGGAGTATTATCAGGACACAGACAGTGAAAAAGACTGATTTGAAAAGTACATTCTTACCAACATCTTTTTCTTGCCTTTTGGAGAGAGATGAATGAATTTCAAGCAGATGTTTGGTACAGGAGAATGCCCTGCCCAAATCTGGTTCTCATCTGCTTAGAACTTTGCTGAAAGTTTGTATGGCAGAAAGCTCAGACAATGCTAACTTTTGGCAGCACAACCTACAGTAACAAACTGCATCTTCCTACCTCAAAGTCCTTTGGGTGAAACATATTCCTGATAATAACGATGCGTTCGTGTCGCATTCGCGTTGCACCATCTTTCTTCTCCGGCCTCCAATCCAGCTGTCTAATGAAATGAAGCAACAGTAAGAAGATATTGTTGCGGCTCTCTTCAGTTTCTACAAGTATTTGTTGAAAAAAAATGATTAATTTGGCATTGTTTGCAATACATCAACTAAAACATGCATTTTGACACAAAGAGCTAAGTCAGTCTTCTAAACAAACGCAGTAATTACCCAGGTTTACCATTTCTACAGCACAGTTGATGTTTTAAGGTACTTGAAAGCTCATAGAAGGAATATAAATTATTTTAAACATCAAAGCATTTTTTTAATCACAGAGAAAACAATTTTGAAGTTTTAATTCCTTCCCAGTATCAGCTCAGATACAGGAATCAGCTGCTGCCAAGTACAATTAAAATGTTGACATTTCCCAGTTTTTCCTAACTTATTTTATAAAAATAAGATCCACTATTCCATTTGGTAAAATGCCACTGTTTTTATTTAAACAGCCATGCAAGAACACCTTGACTCTTACACAGACATTGCTGTAAGATGTATTTTGTTAAACAGTCCCACAGACTAGTCATGTAACTCAGGGCATCTGTTCTAGGGCTTTGCCTTCTCACAGCAAATATTACTTCTTGTAGAAATGCCTACTTCATATCCTATTACAAAAAAATACATATTCACTTACACTTTTAAATCTCAAAATCGTATACATGGGGGCAAATCTTAAGTTCCTTCTTGTATCTGCTACTTTGGCTGAGGAAAACATGGATTTCCAATGACAGTAGTTTTACCAGTAAATTATGCTCTTCAACTCAAAAGGAACACAGTCCTTTTATTCACACAATTTGCTGTCAAATGCTGTTTCATTATCTTCATACACCTGTCTCCACACTGGAGACTTCTTACTACAAGAATTGCCAACGTATCTTTGGAGCAGATACATTTCAAGCTACTTCTGGTTTTAACTGATAAGATATCAAGTAGCCTTTGCTCCCTTTAATTAGGGCAAAACTATTTACAATGTTCAGTGGAATGTTGCTTTCATTAAAGTATCAAAAGTCCTATATATGTTCAAACTTCTTTCTTCTTTAATCTGCATCTTCTTGGTTCCAAAAGGCAGAAAAACAGTTTTTAAGTGACAAAAGCAATGAATCAAGGTACAATTCAAAAATCAGTGTCTTTTATACCAGAGTTAGATGTGTAGATGGGGAATCTATAGAGGTAGTTTAGTACTTGCTCCTATGGCAGTCAAGCATCTCTTTATAACAGTGCATTGTGGTACAAAATATACAAAATATATGTGGGCAGTCAGAGTGTCATGAACTTAAAACAATAGCCCAGATATTGTGACAGGACTTGCACACTCTCACACACTGAGAAGAAGTGTCTTTTATCCCCCCAGACTTGTAATATTTTCTTCTACACCTGAAAGGCCTCTGACTCCCTATGTATTATTTTAGTCATTATATTAACATTTAGTTTATGAGTACCCCCCCTTTGAATGTGCATTGGCTAAGCCATTTCAGTGTCAGGTAAGACTTGAACTTTTGCACAGCTTAGCACTTTACTAACAGCACTTAGAATGCAAGCAATATTTTAATGAAATAAAAAATACAAACTTCTGCTGTTGAGACAACTTCTTCTTGTAGTCTTTACATTTCTTCTTCTTTTTGCTTGCATCATACTCCCCCTTCAGTTGGAACTTTGCAACTTCCACATGCAATTTATAGCCTCGGATTTCTGCCTCATCCAGAAGCCTCAATGCAAGTTGAACTGATTCTCTCTATTTGAAGATAAAACAGAGCACAAGCTTTAAAGCACATGGCACAGTCAAATGATCCCAATAACGTGGCATCAAGTGTATTGTGCTATCAAGTCCCTGCCACTGAAAAGGCCACTTCTCCTCCCAGTCTCTGACACAAAGCTGGCAATGCTTTCTTGATCAAAACCCAGTACTTTTTCCCTCCTGTTATAATTGATTAATGCTCCCAAAACCAACTGCACACATTTCACTCAAATATGCCACAGAAACTAAATGACAACCATCAGGGAAGCTGATGAACTTAAAAGAAAGAATAAAAAGATTTCAGGGGACTGATTTCCTATAAGGCTTGTACCACTTTTCCAAGACCAGCAGATGTTGAGACTCTTATGTAATTTTGAATGTTTTCTTCAAAGTCCTTTGGAGGCTGTCTTTATACTTGTGCACTGAGCAGCCCTAACTACTCCAATTACAAAAATAGCATAGACTACAAGACATTTGAGTTAGTGCTGCCTGGTGCTTCTTGCAGAATTAAAGCAGGTTGCACTTGGAAGCACCAACTTTCCAAATGATTCACAAGTGAAACACATGAAGGAAACAGTAATGCAGCCTGAACTTTCACAGCTTCATAAAGAATGCAACACAGTTCTGAAATCAACCAGTTCTCAAGCAAAAGCTGTAAATACAGGATTACAGTCCTTGGTATTCAGTATCCTTGGCTACAGAGTGCTATATTTTCAAAGTAAAAGGTAAAGAGTGTCCCATTTCACCCATAATCACTGTCACCCAAGATAGGAACATGTAGAGTCATGATCAGCAGGTATTATTGCCACTTTCAGGAGGAGGCTGGGGTTGGATAAGGAAAAATTAATGAGGTGCACAAGCAGGTAAGTGGGCATTTCTGGAGTAAACCCTTAACCCACAGAGCTAAATTTTAAGTTATACTTTAGGTATTTCAACAATCTTCTAAATATGATTCCAAACCAGGGGCCACAAGCACTTTCAATGGGAAAGAAAACAGCATTTCAGTGCACCACTGACCTTCAGATAGCAGCAGAGGCCATCTCCTTTAAGATTTCCTTCCTTATCTTTGTACAGTTTGATTTTGTGTTCTTCTGTCTGAGGATCTCGCATAATGATACCACACTTGGACATGACTTGTACAAATTCATCTTTTGTAATGTCTGGAGGTAAACCTGCAAAATCAATTCAAACAGAAGGCTGGAGTATGGCCTAGTTTTTCAAAAACCTCATTAGAACAAACCACCCCTCCAGTGTTTCTTTAAATGAAAGATAACAAACTTAAGCACAAAATTTTACATGCACTGCAAGGAACCACTGCCCTTGGACCCAATATTTTTTGGTATTAACTTTTAAGCATTACTTCATACCAGTATTTTGAAAATCCTTCTACTTCTTAATAGGTATAACATACATACAGAAACATATTTGTGCTCTCAAACCCAGAGCTTTACTGTCACACACAACACCAACATTGCAGTGGGCACAAAGGCTCCTGCAAATGCAACTATCCTGCCCAACTTTAAAGTCCCACTGCACCTCTGGGGATCAGAGAAAAAAAAACCAACCCAACCTATAAGCCAGTAACTATTTTCTCCACCAAAAACTTCGACCAAAAGAGCAACTGATACTGTTTAGATTTTTTAAGGTCTGAGCTTCAAATTGAGGACAAGAAACAAAACCAAAATGGGTAAGAAAGTGATGTGGATGTTCCATGATAGTTTGGCCTGGATAAAGATCTTTGAGAACTGAAGTATGTGCATTTCTGTGACTGCTCAAAGCCACTAGATGTACCTTTAGACATGCATCTAAAACAGAGAAACACCATAAATGCACAGATAATTTCACTTAGGCTTCTCCAATACTTGCTCATTCTACCCCCATCCTTTTTTTTTTTTACCTTCTTCCCTAATAATTTAATTACGTATTTATTAAATCAAACAAAAATTAAAGATTAAGTGATGTGTATAGTTGATGCTCTGTCTTGTTATAAACTTGTCATTATCCCATTCTCCTAAGAGCCTGCAGAAATTGTTTTACTTAAAAAAAAATAAGTTAGTGACTCAGCTGATGCAGCTCACAGAATACCACATTTAACAGATAAAAGCACAGAGTATGTCCCTTCTACTGCTTTCCCATATCTGCAATTTAAAGGTCACCAAGACATTATGCAGTTAGGAACCATAGTATTAAGTAGCTTGCAAGTGGAAGATTGAATAGAGAATATTAGAGTCTCTTTTTACCATCTTTAGCTCGAAGTAGATAAATAAACAGTTACTTACCTGTCACATAAACATTTGTGTTTCTGTCTTCTTCAACATGAAACCATCCTAAACACAAGAGTTTTAATTCAGTTATGATAATATATTAAACATGGCAGCACACACTAATGCTTATATTCCATCCGATTTCCAAGAATTTTTGCTTGCTCAAGGGGAGACTCTGAACATGCCTTAATTTGATTTTTTCCCACCTTGCATACAGATTTAGGAAGATATCTATGACATACCACACAATTTTAGAACCAGCTGGAAATTTTCAGCACAACCCATATCTTTGCTGCACCAGATAACACTGAACAACTGCCAGCTTTCAATCAGTACTACACAGGTCACAGAGGGAAACACTTTGCCACTCACCTGGCTCCAGCTTCCTTTTTTCCGATTTTTGTTTTGGATCTGTTTGTTTTGGTCCTTTCTCATTTGCTGATGGTTGTGTTCCTGGTGTCTTAGAACTTACTGGTTGCTTACTTTCAGTGGCTGTGCCAGAAGCAGATGAAGTGTCTGTCTCATCTGCATGGAAGCCATAGTTGGCATGATAGGTTGCCAGGAAATCTTCTGTTATCTGACAAGAAATTAGGAAAATTAATCCAAAATTTCAAAGAACTACAAATTCAGTTTTATGTTTTAATGTTAATTAGGTGATGATCATTTTCCCATCTGGCAACACAGAAAACAACAGCATTTTAAAACACATAAATTGGACCTGCCTGAAGGACAGAAACCAAATGCTCCTGGGTCATGGTGAAGAGAGAAAGAGACACTGAAAGTAAGTCAACAAGTTATCCACAGATGATGAATGCCTGACAATTGCAGGCATCTGCTTTTTCATGGAATCATTTCCAGAGATGACATATATTTGTGTTGACAGAAAGTAAATATTGCACTTAGGCAAAGATCTATCTTAACATGCTGTTTCTAAGGCCACATGCTTTACTTCACATCCTACCAATAGATAATTAACTGCTTCTTTTCTAGACAGAGAATAAAATGGATAAAATGTAAGACTGGCTAATGCCTATGTTTTACAGGTCAAAATAAAAAAATAAAAAAATTACCCCCAGTACTTCCAGCCAGGCAATTTTTAATACTAGCCACTAGCAATCACATGCAAAGAGACCTGTCAGAGCTGCTTTTGCCAACACCCCTCCCTTATGAAGCACTTTCTGAAGTTACACGCTCTGAAAGGGTTTATTTCTCAAAGCTGAGCCTTAACCTCTGAAAATTCTACCTGACTCTGACCTGTGCTGCACTTGGTCACGTATATTCAATAGGAACAAAATTTAATGTCATTAAGCTGTCAATGATGATAATGCAATCTCCTATCTTCCACAGTGATTTGAAGCTTCATGTTTCAACTCTAGACTTTTATTACGACAAATCAAAAATGCAGAACTGACAGTTAAGGGCCTGTCAGGAATAATGCAAGATGCCCTGAAACTTTGAAGTTTAGCATGAAATACCTCCCAGACTAAATAAGATTTGCAACACAGCTTGATAAGGAAAGTAAGAGGCTGCTCTTACAGACATGACATAACACAATGTCAACAGAAAG
Source organism: Scytalopus superciliaris (assembly GCA_013400415.1). Lineage (NCBI taxonomy): Eukaryota > Metazoa > Chordata > Aves > Passeriformes > Rhinocryptidae > Scytalopus > Scytalopus superciliaris. The sequence goes on from VXBX01003000.1 coordinate 913,084, forward strand.
AAAAAGTACAACCATGTTCAGTGAAGAAAACACTGTGCTCTGACCAGGTTCATTGTATTTGACACTAGCCACCTTAGCAAATCCTTAATGTCACAGCTGAGGAGATCCACAGAATGAAGGAGCTTTTGTCCTTTCTGGTGAACAGCATTATTAATTTCATCACAGAACCTACTGATAAATTAGTGATTAAACCTGCAACAACCAGCCACCTTCCTGCAGCAGGATTATTTTTCAGCTTCAGGGGCAACTGCATTCTTGTGTAAAGCTCAATTTATTCTTAACAAATTACCTACCATGGACTGTCAAATTTTGCCAGTCAACAAAAAGATGTTTTTTGCACAATATCAACCATTACAACCACCTCACTTTAAAATGTGTTTCTGCAAGCACAAAGAAGTTTATACCAGCATAAAGGCTTTTATTGGAACTTATGTCATACCAAGCCTGCACAACAAACACAAATTCACAGGATTTGTTACTTGGGGCTTCAATCCAGCTCTGGTGGAAAACATCATGGGGAGATCAGTTCTATCTGCACACCCACACAATTATACAGTTTGGGGTGATTAAGCAAAAGAAATACAATACTGCAGGACATGTGAGCACGTAATTAACTGCTGGTCACACTGAAATGGAAAGGAATAGATTAACCAAATGAAGAACAGATACCCTGTGCCTGCAGGTGACAGCCAACATCTGCATTCTTGTAGCAAGTGGTGGAGGCAGCAGATGAATTCCTCATGCTATTTTGTGATATGTCTATGAAAGGCTATAAAAGTTGGCATTCATCAACACAGTAGCACGGAAAGAAAAGTAATTAAATAATAAACGAGATTACAATTGCTTCTATTAAATATTTGACTGTCATCATTTTTTTCTGGGGAATGTTGACAGTATTGTTCACTTTTTGCACTGCCTTGAAATATGCTTTAGTGGAAGCTCAGCACTCTAGTCCCAAAGCAGAAACACAGTGCAGCTCCAGTCTGTAGATGGTGGGTTATTTAGACCAGTCAGAATATTTTCATCTTTTGTCAAGGAACAGAGATTTAGAATTCTATCACTCCTCATGGAGAAAGCACTCCAGCTTCTGGCTCCTGTGGTATCTCCAGTTCATTTTGATAAACATTCTGTTGAATAACCATCAGTCAGAAGAAGTAACCTGAGACACTGGTATCCAGGCTCAGTAAAGAATCTTTGTGAAGCTCTGTGGGTCATTGATAGGTCACCAACTTCTACTGCACATCATATTTACTAGTGAACTTTGCTGGTTTTATTTAACCTGTCCAACCTTTAATGTTATCTCCTCCCCAGGACAGAAAAGATAAGAAAGGCACTTAGGAAAGTCAAACGATACTGAGAAGAAGAGAAAAATTTAAAAAACAAGGTAAGAATGATGGGAAGATATAGGTGAAAAAAACGGAAGAACCCTTTACAAAGTTAGAGTGCTTACTGGATATAGCACTCCACAGGGAGCCAGGGATACTCAGTTCTCCAGTGCTCCACTTTGTGAGTCTGGATTTTTCACATGTTTTTACCCCTCCGTAAACCATCTGCTCCAGACACCTTCCTAAGTTTACACACACACTGAAACTTGGCACTACAGGCTTCATTCTCACTCAGATTCTCTGAACTGAATTCACAGTCACAAACCAGAACTGGCACATTGCATCTATCAAGTAGATATCTATCTATCAAGTATATATGTACATATATCTCTATATATTTCAAGTGTATATATATATATGTAAGTATATTAAGTATATATATAAGATATCAAGTAGATAGCTATCAAATGTCTTAATACTAAGTTAATTGCCCTCATTCATTGTTATACAGTAAAAAAACCTATTTCACTAGCACATCAGCAGATTGGCTCAACACATTCAGCCTGTATTGCTCCTCCCCTTGAAGAACCACGTTGTTTCAGCAGGATCATTTCTTATACTTGAAATATTTAATTACATAAAAACACCAAGATGAAAGACTGTGATGTGTTTCCATGCTGTGGAATGCCACTAAGACAAATACTCTTAATTTTCAAGTGCGCTTTGAAGGAGATGGAACAACACACCTCTGCAAGACACTATTTTCAGATAATGATGAAAGAAGGGTATGTACTGAAAGGCTTTATTTCCAGAGAATAATAAAAGGAGGATATATCAGGATTTGCAGCTAGACCCCTTGGCAGACTAACTCGCTGCCTACAAACAGATCGCCAGAGCTGCTGTGACAAAGTGCCCTGAACACGTCCGAGGCAGCCCCGACCGAGCCCCACAAGCAGAGCTGTGCCTTCCTTCGGGCCCCGGGCAGCCCCCCATCCCTTGGGCCAGCCCCCCATCCGCTGGGGCAGCCCCCCATGCCCTGGGCCAGCCCCCCATGCCCTGGGCCAGCCTCCCAGCCCCTAGGGCAGCCCCCCATGCCCTGGGCCAGCCCCCCAGCCCTTGGGGCAGCCTCCCAGCCCCTGGGCCAGCCCCCCATCCCCTGGGGCAGCCCAGCCCCCCGCTCTCCGCCGCCGCAGCCCCG
>VXBX01003000.1:915736-977391 GCA_013400415.1 Scytalopus superciliaris
GGGTCACGCGGGAGAGGCGGAGCCAATCAGAGGCGGGGGAGGAGCCTTTCCCTGAGGGGAGGGCGGGGCGTAGTTTCCCGCCCTCTGGGCGGGCGCTGAGGGCGGCGGCCATGACGGGCCCTGAGGGCGAGCGGAGCGGGGCCGGGAACGGCACCCACATTTTCCCTTTCTCTTTTCATCTGTCCCCTTTCCCCTTTCCTTCTCTCTCAGGCCGGGCCTCCTCATGAGGGCGGCTGCCCCCGGCGCGCCAGACAGCTGCGGGCGGGAAGCTGTGCCCTGACGGGCCTTGCATGGGGATGCGGCAGCTCTGTAACAGTTCGGGAGGCGAAGCGCCACACGAGCTCCTGCTGCGGGCCCGTTCCCTGCCGCCCCCCGGGTGACACGGGGCGGTGAGGTGGGTGCTGTCAGCGGTGCTGGCCCGGCACTGACAGCGACGTCGAGTCCTAATAGAGGCAAAGACAGAACCAAAAGGAGGTAAATGAAACAAAAGTGGCAAGCGAAGCGTCAAGGAATCCCGCTCTCCCTTGCTCCTGCCTTGGGTGAGGGTGCCCAGCCACGGCTGCTGTGCTCCCTTTGGAAAGGGTCGGGATGCTGGAACAGCCTTGGCTTCAAAACACTGAATTAGTTTGCATTAACGAAGCCCGTGGTTAGTACTCTGCCTGTGAATACTTAAATATTTTAAATAGAACTTTCTCACTCGACTCAGTTTTTAAAAGGCCTTCGTTCAGTGCCATCTAGTGGTTTTCACGGTGTAGCCGAGACTACATCAAAAACAAGTTTAATGGCTAATGTATGTATTTAAAAGTATTTTTATTTAGAAGATGAAGAAGCACACTGATTAGGTTGTTCTGCAAAATGTAACCTCCAGCTGTAAACCCCAGATATTAAAATAAGCACACCTGTTTTAAATGGAAATTGAGCTGAACAGCCCCATCAAAGCTGGCAGTGGCCAGGGGCAAAGCAGTCTTTCTACTCAGAAATAACAATGATAGTCAAGCCTTTTCTGGAAATCAGTATTCCAGGAACAAATACATCTCTCCTGTCATACAGACTGGAATGATTGTAAAATCAGAGACGAGTCTGTGAAGCTCTGTAGGGAAAGACCAACACGAGCTCCCTGCCTGGGCAACAGGCTGTCAGATGAAATTGCTGAGGATATAAATATAGAGTTCTAGTGACCTTTGGCTGTTGCACAAAGAACATCCAGCCTAGTTAATGACATCTTTGATGCTTCAAGAATTTTCTCTTGGCAGAGCTATTATAGTAGTTGTCCAAAGATTGCTTTGTGATCACTTGTAAACTGACAGCCTAAAGGACATTTGTCTTCTCCTTCAAATAGTTATTGGATCCTGGAGAGGAGCAGGAGAGGCTTGACATAAACTGTACTTACTTGGAGTTGGATATAGGCTTGGAAATAAGATAATCATAGCCTCAGACATTGCAAGAGCGATACAATTTAAGTCTTAACCTGCTTATTTCATTTTGGCAGGGTTTTTTGTGTTTATAACCTGAGTGATTGTAGTGAGGTCTGTGCCCAGGCAGCACAGCTTTCCCTTGTGTTCAGATCTGCCTCCAGAGAGGCACTGTGGCACTGACCTGGGGAGCAGGGGATCCAGATTTAATCTCAGTCTGACGGGAGTGAGAGCTTGTGTGCAGCAGGGTTAGTGAAGGCTAAATCTGATCTGCACACTTTTAACTACGAGGACAAACTGCCTCGAGTGCTCCCACTTGCCACAGATAGCAGCACGTGCACCAGCAGCTGCTGCAGCACAGCCTCGTGCGGTGGCACCACCATCTGTTCTCCTCCTCCTCCTCGGCAAAGACAGCACCGTGAGACAGCCCAGGGAGCTGGTTGGGCTGGAAATGCATAATTCTGGGCACTCGAGACAGCTTTTGTCTCCATCACATCCTTGAAATGATGGAGCTCATGGCTGCACAAGCACTGCTGCTGCAGCCTGGGGGTGGGCAAAGAGCTCGAGTGTTCCACAGCTTGGTTCGGTCTAAGCTGTCAGGAAATGGTGCTTTAAATCCTGACAAAATGTCCCAAAGTAAATATTAAAAGGAGGCATTAGCATGATTCTGTGTCTGACTTTTCGTGTTGAGGCAATCTTGGCTGATCAGAATCATCATCTTGGTCTAGAGATGACACCTACTAAGAGTAAGGATACCTTGGTTTTCCCGAAGTATTTTGCTGTCTGCTAAAGGGGAACCAGCAATTCACTAGCTAATAATTAGGGAAACACTCTTTTCCTGAGCTGTTTTTTTATATTAAATCAAGGAGGCAGTAAGTAGTGATTATATAGAGAGAGGTTCCTTCTCTTTGGACTTTCCATGGGGCTGGTGCCTGCAGCTGTTACATAGACTACTGAGAGCAAAAAGGAGTCTTCATGGTGTGAAAAATTACAGGACCGGTATAGATGTGCTAAAAATTCAATGTCCTGTGCTAAGCACAGAAATTCTACCTTGCAGTTCACCTTGCACTGAGGGGCCCGTCTGTGGCAGAATCCGTAACTAAACACTGATCAGAGCCCATATTATGTTTTTTAAGTACCACTGATTGAAATGTACAAGTACCATAACTGTGTGTAACTTTGGCTTACTCTGCAATTGTAATACTCTTAGCAGAAACACACAATTGTTGTAGATTTTTGTTACAGCACAGAGTACTGATATTCAAACTGTTGCTAATGTGAACATGAAATGTGTACATCTCATTCACAAAACAAACTGTAAAAGAAGTACATCCTAGAAATTGTGTTTACTTTCTCAGTAAGACTCCACATGAACAAGACCTTTGAGGAACTCTTGCCTTTCACTGTTTTGTGCATCTTACATTGTGGACATAAGTAGTGAAGCCCTAATTATTCATCCCTGGTCTTTGCTAAACAACACTCAGTATTTCTGTAAGTAGACCTTATTCCCACATGCTTTTATAGAATTACACCTGTATTACTTAGGGGTGGAAGAACCTGGTTTTGGAACACTGAGGAAAGATTGAAAACTTTTTCCCCTAAATCCAGTTAGGTTGATGTGGAGACATTTTATGGATAATTATATCGTGGGGAATAGATGGAATGAATAATACCAGAGTTTAGATAAAAATATATATTGACCAATATATTACTCCAATACAACATGTCATGAAGATTTGAAAGTACAGAATTATCAAAGCATAAAATACACAGAATAATTAAATTATGGCTTGAAATATTGCCAGTCTTTAACCAAAACATGTGCAGGGTATAGCAAAACCATCAGTTTGTAACAGGATATATTAACAATAGACCATTCAGTTAGAGGAGTAGTTACACAAGCAAAAAGTAGCTCCATGCAAGTCAAGAAAAATGTTAATTATGAAACCATGGTTTTTAAGGGCTATTGTGAGGTGTAACCAAGGATTTTGCAGTGGGAAATTGGTCTCCAAATTGTGAGAGGCAAATTGTGAAGTCCAGAAACATGTAGCAGATTTGTTTCTCGAAGACTTTACTAAGCTGGAATAAAGAACTATGTAAAGAACTGTAAAGCTGTAATGTTTGTTGATTTTTTCTTTTGTTTAGAATTCCCTATAGTAAGAACCAGGAAGATAAATTATGTTCATAAGTGTGTAGGCTTATCTGCTTGTTTCACCCTTCAGCTCCATGAAGAAAAAAGAGAAGATATCAGTGCAATATATTTGTTGTATTTTAACATAGCTCACTGCCAGGAATGTGTTATATTAAGACAAAGAGAGTAAAATAAGGTCTCTGGAGTCTGCTTTGACATAAATTGTATTTCTCTGCTATTATATTTCCATTTATTTCAGTGATCCTATCCTGGTGTGCAATTGGTACAATAAAAGGTAGAATCCATTTAAAAATCAGTTCTTGTAGTCTTTCAGCTTGTAACATGAGGAGTGTAGTAAAATAAGGTCAGGCCTGATGGGACTAAACTGGTCTGTCATTAACTGGTTTACGATGACTACAGAGGTTGTGTTCCAATGCCCCTGGGATTAATAGTTTGGTTTTGTTTTTATGATTAGGGCAGTCAACATAGAGAGACTGTAAATAAACTTTCTCATCTTACAATGAACTCAGATAATGGTGCATGGATTTCCAGCTGTGTGTTGTCAGGGGCTCTGTGCAGCTGGATGGGGTTATACCTTCAAGGGTTAGTTAAAATTGAAGCTTCTGTGACCGACAGAATTATTTTAATCCTTATGTTGCAACTTCTGTATTTCAAAGCACAAATTGTTTTGAAGTCCCTTAGTTTAAGTGATAGAAAATCTATTGTGTTTTCTGGCATCAGCTTGCACAGAACAAACTTTTGGTTCAAGGAATGCAAGATTAATGAAAATAAGTGTCACTGCACTTTCTCGTAACATGGGGTAGGTAGACTTGCCTCCTGTATTTCCTGGTGGGAAGGCAGTCCCTGCCAGCAGTGCTGCTGAGCTTGGACAGGCTGTCCTGACTTGCCTCTGCAAGCCAAGCCATAAAATCAATGGATTTGAGGTTAGAAGGCCTATCTCACTAAGGCAGTCCAGACTAATATTAAAAACAGATACAACTTGAGGAATAGAAAATTAGTACAATAGAAAAATGCAGCTCTCCCAGCATGCTTGAACATGTGCAGACCACTGAGACACAACCACACACACTACAGCAGGAGTGGATCTGTGCAGGTAAAGGGTTAGTCTGGCCCTCCACACTGTACCTTTCTCACTGCACACTTGCTCTACCCTGTTTCCATGGCCTGGACACACAGTTTCATTTGAGAGATATACACGTTGGGCACTCACAGCCACTCTGAGGGACAGAGCACAGTAAGGCAGGAGGGCACATTTGAGCAGTTCACTTCAGAAGTGCACTGTACATCCCGACCAGAGCTCTGATACAGATCCACCCCAATTTCTTGATGTTAAATCACTCTACACAATAAAGAACTCTGCACTATTGAGATGTTTTACCCATAGGCACCAAGAATTTTACAAGTGTGGTTAAAAATGATTATAACTTGCTCAGAGACGATCACCTTCCTTAGGGACTGTGAAGAGCATCCATCTCACTGCACAGCAGTCAGCTCATAGCCAGGGGTTTAAAGTCACTGACAGAGCAAAGGCTACTGTGGATCTGGCCCATAATGCTTTTTCTTTTTCACTTCACAGTGCCACAAACCTTCGCCTTCTTTCATTGTAGCGTTCTTTGTGAGGTGTTTACTGATTTTTAACGTTCAGGACAAGAAAATAAATCATTCAAAAATCTGCCTGGTTGGTTGTGTTATAACCAGTTGGGTTTCCTTGCTATCTGTAGATGCAAGTACTTATCAGAGGGATCTCTCAATTGCGAGTCAAAGAGCAAGTCACCAAGACCAGAACCATCTTCACAGCCAATTCTTGCACCAACTCTGCTAACTCCTCTCTGGCCAATACAGGAATTCCACCTAGGCATCTGTGCTCATGTTTGGGAACATAAGCAATCCCTTCGAGCTTATGCTGGAAAGTTCAGCTGTTGCAGCTTCTTTCCCCACACAGATTGATTTCTTTATTGTATATTTTAAAAAACTAGGAACTTCTGACGAGCACACTTTCGCAGACAGGGCAAGCCATGGCACCTCTCTCCAGGATCCCAGTAGCAGTGACTCGATTGTAAAGGCTCAGTTTCTGTCTTTCATCCCCCATGAACTAAACGCTCTCCTCCTCTTTCGTGATGCTGTAATCTGTCAGCAGCGTGACGCTGATTTCCGAGCCGTGGGTGCTGCCCGTGACCGACAGGGCTCTGGTAGGGGAATTGCTCTGGGTGGCACTGGGGGGCTTCGCGCGAAACGCTGCCCTGCAGCACGACACTTGCTTTTTAAAATGTTGCCGGAAACTTTTACTCAGCCAGTAAAGGGCAAAGGGATTGACGCAGGAATTGCTGAAGGCCAAGGCGCGGGAAAAAATCGTCGCTATCAGGTGGAAGGTGGAGGCATCTACAGAAGTGTGGTATGTGAAAGAGCGGTACAGGTAGAGGATGTGGTTGGGCAGCCAGCAAAAGGCAAACAAAGCAACAAGCACCAGCACTGTTTTTGCAACTCTCTTGCGGGATTCGATCTACAAAAGAAGTAATGCATAACTGGTATTAATAGCAATTAGTAACACATTTGCTTTCCGGGTGCTGATTTGCAAAGGAGTCTAAAAGTCTTACTGCACTTGCTACCAAAGAATAAAAGAAAACAAACAAAGCCCCAAACCACATGAAATAAACAGGAAAGTAAATCTATTTCATAATTTTCTTAACAAAATATTTCCAGTGCAGAGCACGTTCCCTTTCCATTATAAATTACGTGGCATTCTCATAATTCTCTGTAGTTAATGTGTCAGCTCACATGGGTGAGGTCCCAGTGTTTACAAATCAATGTTTTAACTCCTGCGTTTATAGGGTCATAACAAAGCACAACAGAGCCATAGCTCTTTAGGGAAGTGTGCACAGTCACAAGGGGTGAGACATGAGACGTGTGTGAGTGCACAGCTGAGTTTGTGGAGTTTTTTACTCCGTTACCAAGGTAAAGTTTTGTACTCAAGAATTCAGATTTAATCAACACAACAGACTTTGGAGAATTGGACACTTCAGTGCTTGATCATAGCTTACCTGCTTACGGGCATGACCATGTTCCTCTGCTGGCATGTTGGATGTGCTTTTATATAAAGTTCTGGCGATAAGAAAGTAGTAGACAGAAATAACAGCTAAGGGCACAATATAGAACACTAAGAAGCAAACCAGGGAGTGAGCTTCCTGCAGGACCTTCTCAGATACAGGGTAGGGGGCACACGCCTCAAAAGTTACATTTTTCTCAGGGTTGGTGAAAGAATACAAATCTGAAAAAACAGCCTCTGGGATAGCAAATATCATGGAGACGATCCAAACACAGCCAGCTTTACAGCAGGTCTTCAGGAGTGCATCTGAAGTCTGCAGTTCCAAGGGCTTAACGATGGCTCTGTACCTAAAACCACCAACATCATTGTCAGAATAAATACAGAAATAGTGCAATCACTGACAGTGCAAACTTCTTAAGGGTAAAGCCATTAAGGCTCTTGCTAAATTAAGGGTGCTGGAATCATCTTGGAAATGAAAACAGATACCACTGCTTTGGAATTAAGATGGAAATGTAAAAACTAATTTTAAGCATGTATTTTAGTGGATTGTCTGGCAGGACTTGCCATTAAAGCCTTCCTAAGTAAAGATGACTTCTGCTGTCTGGATTGGGATCAGTAAGGGCAATCATCTCTCCTAATTTCATGGCACTGCCTAGAAAGGTAAATGAGAAAATTCATATGCAAAACTGGTAAAGGTGTGAAACAGGTTAGATAATTTCTAAATCATGAAGCCAAGCATGTACACTCCTCCTTTCCCGCATCCTTCTAAGATCCCAGCTGAGTACAGTGATCTGACTCTAAATAATGCCTCAGGATTCATTCATATTTATAAAGCAGGAGCAGACACTGCTGTTGATTCATGGCTGTGATTCTGCAGCATGTGCACTGAGTCAGGCATACGAGAAAAATCTGGGTAAATCAACAGATGTGTGAAAATCTGTGTGGAAATGGGACGTGAAGAAAGGACCAGCTCCTGTGAAGGTGGGTGAAGCACAGGCAACAACAGGACCCAGTTCCCAAAGGATCAGGAACTCTTGACACAAGACTGGCATGAAAAGAAAGGCAGTGGAAAAGCACCCAGAGGATAAGACAGCTTAGTTGTACCATTTTGCACAAGCTGAGGATCTGTCCTGTTTCTCTTCTAGGGAAATTCAAATAGCAGACTCGAAGCTGGATTTCTATGTATCAAATAAATACCATTTTTATTGACTTTGAGCTCTTCTAGCATATTGGAACATGAGCACACAACTGATCTGAGCTTTCTCACTAAGTTTACCATGTAGTTACCCTGTGAAAATGTAGCATGGAGTATTTATGTAACAGCTACCATGAAGATTTAAATACAGAAACATGTGTCTAAACCATAGAATCAAAGAATAGTTGGGATTGGAAGGGACCTTTAAAGGTCACCTAATCTATGGGGGATTCTGAATTTATGTCATACAGGACCAAGACCTTGGAGCTATGAGAGATAATGCAGTGAAAACATTAGCTTAATATTCAGCAGTAGTTAAAAAAAACCACATCAAACCCTTAAAAAACCCAACACAAAAAGCAAAATATTAGGTGTTCTTAGAAAAATAAGTCCAAGAAACACACACATCCTAAGGACAGAATATAACAGGAATAGCCTGGAGAGATGGATAGAGATCTCTGTCTCTTCTAGCACAGGAGCCAGTGCCATCAAAAGAAGCCATGTGCAAAACAAACAAACAAACAGGTTGTTTATTCAACAGGCAGTGAAAGTCATTGCTGAACAAGTTCAAGAAGTGGCTGAACAAGGATCTAGAAGAGAAACCCACTGAGGTTATTAAATAGAAACCACATCTCTTCAGGGGGTCATCTGAAGGCTTAGGGTTTAAGTGGAGTGTTGGACAGAGGATTCTTTTCTTCCTGTGTGTCTTTTCTTGTCCTACTACCACTGTGGCCATTCCTGTGTAGGCTGGTTATTTCTGGAGTACAGTAACAGCACCACTGCTTAAATTCTGGACACATGAACAACCTGCTGTTACAAACAATCCATAATTGCTGGCATACCTGATGAAAATCCTTTTCTCTCTTACTCGTAAATTTAATTTCTTGTTTTTCTACTCCTTGACATGCTCCTGCTGATTGAAATGAAATCTCGTCTTAATTTTTTTCATTCAGCAAAGAAGTACATGGAAAACTGATTGTTCAGCAACTCCTGACAGCAGTCAGAGCACTGATCCCTACTAGCAATGCTGTCATTGCAACCTGAGTTTAATTTCAGGACCTCTGGACTAAAATATTTCTAAAAGACATAAGAATTACAGGAGAGAACATATGTATATATATAAATATATATGTACTTGTCAAGCTGAAAATTACAGTAGCCATCAAATTATGAGATCAATTCCTTTGCCCCAGGTCTGTTCTGTGTTTTGTTTTGGATTTTTGTCCCACATCAATCTTTTATGTTCTAGGAGTTCAGAGCCTCCTTGAGTGCACAGGACAAAGGATTTTCACTCATTTTCACAGTTTTATTTTTCGTCTTCCCTGACTACTTTAGTGCACCACTAGATAGCACCAATATACTGTCCTTTCCCCAACTTAAGCAATTTCCCTTTTCTGTGCAATTGAGAAAAACCCTTGTACTGTACTTCAAACTAATAAAAGGTCAAAAGACTTTAAGAATCTTTCTCACTTCACTCCGTTAAAAAGCACTGCTCCGATTTTACTAACATGCATTTTTAAGTTACATGGGAGACCAGTCAGTTTTGGGGGTTTTTTTCAGTCTATTACAATGTGCCATTTAATACTGTGCAAAACGATCATTTCTGCTCTTTTATTAATTTCTGCCTTGACACCTGCAGTATCTCCTGGCCAATGAGTTGCACAGACCCACCTGTCAGCACTGAGAACAGTCAGGGTAAACACTGATACTCCAACTGAGGTTAACTGGATAAAAGACAGCAGCTTGCACCCAATTCTTCCGAAGAGCCAGGTGTCCACAATGTAACGGGTTGCATCTATAGGCACACAGGTTAATAAAAGCAGCAGGTCTCCAAAGGCCAGGCTGGTGATGAAAATGTTGGGAACCGTCTGCATTGATTTAATCTTGAAGAACACTTTGATGAGTATAGCATTTCCAAGGAGACCCACTGAAATGATTACAGCATATGTAATGTAAATTGCACACAGTATTTCTAATCCTGGAAAGGAGTCTTCAGTCCATTTTTCATTTGTTGTTTCATTATCAGCGATTGATTTCAGTTCTGTACCATCCATAGATGCACACAAAGTCTGATTAGCTGATTCTAAGTATACTTGAGACATTTCTTTAACTGTTTCTTCTCCCCAGGCTGGACTTAGGTTGATCAAAAAATTGTTTAATATTTATCTTGCAGCATATTAGCAGGGTCAATGGAAAGGTGCAGGTTTGTGCCTGAAATTAAGATTCCTGTTGCATGTTAACTACTTTCATCCCCTTCTGGATCTCAAAACATGCCTAGGAGAAATGCACATAGATCTGGTTCTGAACTGTGGAGGAGGTGGAGAATTTTTTTATTGGCTTTTCAGCTGTTGGAGCAGAGAGGGAGGAGGAAAAGAGAAACGGAGTTTCTTTAAAGACATTAGCTGAAATGAGGTGGGGTTTTTTCCCTGGAGATGTCTGGCAAGTAAATATCATATTATGATTACTGTAATATTAGGGTTTGTTTATTACCTAGCAAACGTTTCTTAATGTTGTTCAAAATATTCTAGAAAGGAAATAAAATGGAAACCTGAAATAGTTTTCTCAATAATGCAGGTAAGCATAGAATGCACTAATTTAACACAAAACCCTTTAGTATACATTAATGGCAGATAAAGTATCTCAGAAAATATATAGTATTTGCTGAAAAAGCTGTAGACTATGTTCTAAGTAGTCTTTCTATGACAGCAATGCAGTGACCTTCCAAAAGGCAATATAAAATCAAAATTTAGTGCCATAATCCTGCTAACATGTATATTAAAGGCTAGGCTCTTCCATGAGAGCAGTGCCATTGCCATCCAGACCACCACTTAAGCTAAAGTTTGAACAGGTTTATAGATGGGTGCTGGACAGAAGTCTGCTGTCTTGCAATAATCCATGTTTGTATTGGCTTTGGTTGGTACAACTGATTGTTCAAACCTTCTGGGAGAAAAATAACTTCTGATGCTTTCTCAATCAAACAGGTTAGTAGGATGGGGTTTCTTATCTTTAGATTAGTCAACTATCAAATCTCAAATCTGCAGTGTGATGAACTCCTGATTAACTTTACTGTGAACTAAGGTACAAGGAATGTGAGGCATTGAGTTAAATCTCCAGAAATTATGAAAGCCACAATCTTGTTTCTAGAAATGGACGTGGAAAAGATATCAAAGGATTGATTTTTATGCCTTGAAAATGAAGATCAGTAGTTGGAGTATTTTTCCTCCAGATTGTTCTTGAACTGTGATGTTCCAATGGAGCAGGTATCCTGCTCAAATCACTAAAGCAATGTTACAGCAGAGTCCCTTTATCTGTACCTGCACACAGAGAGACACACAAAATCAAGTTTGTTTCATTTACTCAAAAAACCTTCTCTGCATACTCTGCATGAAAAGTCTAATTTTTCGTCTCCCAATCCTTTCAAACACAACCATGCCATAGGAATGAGGTGACATGCCAGGTGACAGATGTCAGATCAAATGTAAGACCTGTGCTGTGGTGTGGTGGGAGAAGGGGTCACTGATGCACAGGATGCACGGGTTAAAAATTCCAGTTACAGCTTTGAAAGTGCTTTTAGAAGTAATGCTCTTGTCACGATCAACCATAATATGTCCTTTCATGCAGGCACAGTATGTAGGTTGCTCACAGATTTAGGTACCTTTGAGGATGCCTGATTATGTTGTCCACCCACACTGGCATAGTGCTGTGCATTATATTTAATACAGAGTTCACCAACTGTAGCAGATTGTGACAGCTTAATGTCAGATAGTTACATAAAATGTTTGGTTTTCACGTATGGGAGAAGCAGGGTGTCACCAAACATTGCAAGCTAATTGCACTCCACCAAGTGTTGAGTACTCAAGGGTGGCATCTGAGTGAAGCATCAGGTATTTAGCTGAAACTGGGATTTGGCTGAAAGGCACTCATTGCTTGCCTTGGATTGCAGTAGAGGTTGTTTGATGCTCCAAAGCTCAGCCAGTGGCAGATCCCAGCCTCTTCCAGTCCCAGAGCTTCCAGAGCCTTCTGAGAGATTTGGGCTGACAGTGTGAACTCTGAGGCTCGGCAGTTCTGTCCCTTGACCATTTTGTATGCGGGGATAGAGAACCTGAACTGATCCCCCTCTGTGTAGCACGTAATGCACAGGGCTGGGCTCCTGAGCTATGAGTTGCTCCCAGCAGTTGGTTTGGGGGTGATTTGGGGATGATGGGAAAGCTGACACAGCTCCCAACCCACCTTGAAACCTCTGGAGCACAGCAACATGTGCCACAGATGAAAGCAATCCCAGAAAGTGACAGAGGCTTAAAATCCTCTGGTGTTTCATGTACTATTTATCCCAAACTGGATCTGAATTCATGTATCTGGACCCGAATGTTCAGGTTGATGCCTCATGCTTTAGAAGCCCTGACTACCAGGAGCACAGACACATTTTCCCTGCTCTTTCTCTAGCTGAGCACAGTACACGTCTAACAGCAGCATGAAAGTCTGCTTGGTTTTCTCTTTCCACTGAGAGATTGTATTTTTCCCATCTTTCTGCCTCCCTGGGGGAATGCAGCAGAAGGAAGCTCCATCATTTCTCACAATTCTTCCTTCAGTCCTTGTATTAGTGCAGGTTTTAAGTAGTCGGCCAGGTTGTCTTTTTATGGACCATAAGATACTGTCTTAGTGGATCGATAGGAGGTGAAAAATACTATTTTGAAAAAGCATACAAAATAACATTGTCTAGGCCCAACAAAAGCCTGAAGGACAGATAGTAAACCACATCTGCCATTTGTTTATGATGGTAGAATTTCAGCTATTTCTGGTAGCTTTCAGTTGTTCAAATCCAGCTGAAAAGGAAGAGAATGGCATCTTTATTCCAAACTGTAAAGTACTCTAAGGCATTCTTTTAGAGCTCTGTCTCCTGGTGCAAAGAGAAAAGCAATTTGGGTAATTCTGGCTATTGTTTCAAGTACCAGGCTTCACAGAAAATGAATGTTCCTTGTGAACTCCATGCTGCAGAAAGATATGAGTAAAATACTCAAGAGTATATCATTTAGCTGTATTTTTAATGCAAATTTTCTGTTTTAATGCAGTGTGACTGCTAACTTAAGTCATTGCCATGTGCTGCATAGTGTCACCCACTCAGTAAAATCTTTCAGAACCATTTGCTCTGCACCAAGCCAAAATATGAAGAAAACAGCCAAAATCTTAACTCCCATTAAGGAAATTGATTTTCCGAAATGGTAATTACTTCATGGTGCACATTTTTATTATTTCAGTGTACATTGGTCATGCTGCATGGGTCGCTATTTATTCAAATATGCCAAATTGCTTTGCAGTTAGAGTGCTAGAAGCACCAAACTGACACGCACAGAACTACAGCTATGTTAGCCAGCCTGGGGTTTGTAGGATTATTTTAACTCACTTTTTTTTTTTTTTTTTAGGTTGTTATTTGTATAATTTCTGCATAGAACTATTTAGTTGTCTTAATTCTTTTACATCTCAGACTCATTTTAGACCCTTGCTTTGATTGTCTCTCCTAGCAGTTCCACCATCTGTTTATTGCTGGCTGGTGTTCCCTTCTGTCTCTTCACTGAGCGAGCTGACGTTTGTGTTCGTCGCGTGTTAATGGCAGAGAGATACAAAACAGCTTGTCTGTCCCAGTCCTGAATCCTGGTAGACTCTGTTGTGGCATCCTCTCTTATCAAAGGCCTTTCTCAGACTGAGCTCTCCCTACAGATGGGCCTGATTGCTCTCCATGTGCCCAGCCTGTTCAGTGCAGAGCGGGACTCTGCTGCCAGGCCAACACACAGGCACATTCCTCCCAGTCCTCCCTGGATGGGGAAAACTGGTTTGAAGCCTAACAGCCTGCCCAGATCAGCGTAAGTCTTTCCTTTCCAGCAAATTCCAGTAGCCTTCCTTTTAGGTTGTGTTTTTTGGACATGAGGGAAGGCTTTTTGTTTCTCCATCAAAAAGTCCTAACCTGGCGTTCTTCCACAATTCTAGCTTATAAACTAGACTTGCTGTGGTAACTAGAATTATCTGAAGTGTATTTTTCTTCCTAATGTTTTCTGAACTGACTTTGCCACCTTTGTGCTCGGAAGAGGAGACAACATTCTCAGGGATGGATGTGTGTAATTACCTGGTTTCTGACATACATCTGTGTTACAGCTTTAGAGTCTTCTCTTTAAATTGAAATTGCCAATGGCAAGACCAGGAATGACAAGACAGGGGGACAAAGAGCCATTTCATGTCTGTGTGACTGTTTCCAATCCATTTTCTGGTGTTCAGGCAGGTATTAAATGGAAAAATCTGAGTGCATACCTGGAGTGAGCATCCATGTCAGAGACAGCAGTCCATGTTTAGAGCAGATTACTAACACATTGAGGGCTGTGTTCAGTTCTGCTCCGTCCTCCTGGGACAATGGGAATCAGTTGTGTCCATACACCACATCTGAGTGCCTCCCTAAACAGAGACAACTTCACCCTCCCCTGTGGCCAGGCATCCATCTCAGAGCTAAGAGTGTCAGGCAAAGGGGAGGAATGTTGCAGAGGGCACAGCCTGAACTGGGTTTCTCCATTTGTGAGCTCAAGAGCTTGGTTTCAGTGTCTGTCAATCTGGTGTTTTTCACCACTAATTGGGAACATCTTCTCCATCCTGTGTTTTGCTTTTTTTACATTTCTCAGTCTCCTCAGCAGCTGGAGACTAAACAACTACCGAGCCATTAAAATGGAAAATATATTTTAGTACACTTTAATGATGATTTCCTCGTCTGTGTCACATTCACAGCAAAGCGTAACCATTTATTGTCAAAGACTACCCATTTAGGAGAAAAATATATTAGTTTATTAGTGGGTTTATCTGTGTGGAATTGATTTTACACCAAGGGCAGAGGGAGCTGTGCAGGCACGGAGACTCAGGGCATCAAATCCTGCAGCAATGTTTAATTGGAACAGTGTACCTGTTTTTTGAAACTGAAGATGGGCTATCCAATTAAAGTTTCAAATACCATAAGACTTATCAGCACGTCTAGGAGCAAAAATAACACCATCCCAGCCCTCAGTGTTATGAAAGTGAGACAGAAGGTCAGTTTGGATGGGCTGTTGGGAGGAGCATTCAGTGACGCAGCAACAAAACAGATCACTTCTTGGTCAAAATAAAAGTAAAGGGCTCCTGATTTTGTTACAATGCCCAAATTCAGGCTGTTCGGTGGAGTTAGCGGGACACAACCTGCCTGCACAGGATCTCAAATGCTGTCATTAATCTGTGACTCAAATAACTTTTATCCTGTTTCTCCATTCTTGCATTCCTTTCAGACGCCTTTTCCAAAAGTTTCCTCAGCCAGTTTCAGTATGGGAATGGCTGGTGAAATATTGGTGTCATTTCCCAGGAAAGAGAGAAAAACAAACATTGGAATGTATCCTCAAATTTCATCAGCTATTTGAACAACCAGGCAATAAAGTAATATAGCATCATAATTCTTTTGGGCATCCTTGAAACTCTCAATGATACATTAAATTTGGAACCATTAAAATGCCATTACATGCTAAATACTTTCTGATACCTAAAAGCAGAGAATTGTGCATTAAGACTGAACAATCATCTTACGCAACAGGTAATTATCTTCCTGGTATTTTGATTTTTAATCTCAAATCATTTCCCATAATGACACTTCTTTTGTTGTCCCAATAATAACTGTCTGCTAAATTTAGAAATAATTGTACACCTTGGGTGTAAGCATTGCTACCCTGTGTTGCAAACCACTACTGCAGATTCAGACGCTGTCAGGAAGAAGGTTTAACAAGCTGTCCTGACCTTTAGCTGTCATCCTATGTAGTATTTATCTATGCCATGGTTACCAAAGCACTGTACATACACTGAGCTAGAAGGCAGCTTTAGCCACTTGTTCATGAAGAGAGATAAATAGTCTCCAGGAACCCGTGAGTGAGCTGCCAACACCTTGGATCTGCATCCCCTGACTTAGCTGGTATGAAGGGTGGTGAGTTTTGTGCCAGTCTAAATAGTGAGTTGGGAGTGGGGAGTGTTTTGCTCAGTTCAGCACAACTGCTGCAGCGATTTTACTATCATTTGTTATTTCTTTTGTATCATCTAACCTATTGTTAGCAACCCACTGAGATCTGACACCGAATAATTGTCTTCATAGATAAATATACTTTCTGAAATCCTTATTTTACTGCTTTAAAACAGAGCACGCATTTCCTGGTGTGTGTATTGCTAAAAATAAGCAACCCAGGAGTAAATGAGAATGACTTAGAAACCAAAGGAGCTTTGAGATTGAGTCACAGAGTCATGGAATGGTTTGGGTTGGAAGGGACCTTGAAGATCACCTCATTCCAACCCCCTGCCATGGCCAGGAGTCAACTGATACATCCAAAGCGGGGAGAGGAGGGTGGGATTGTGTGGGTGACACACCGCTGGCGCTCCAGCCAGAGCTGGGGAAGCTGCTCCCATCACTTAAAATTATCGGGATGTGAATCACAAGCGCGTAGCCGATTTTATTAGATTTGTTCTTTGTGCGTGTCCTCTCCCTGTGAAAACCATCAATGCACAATTCTGTGACAGAATGTCAGCGCAGATATGTTGGGGAAGAGCAGATGTAATGGTGCCGGTGCGGAAGATATTATTTCAGCCCAAGGAAAATTACACATCTTCATTCTGGCTGACAACCTAAACAATGCCATGCTTGAAACATAAATGATACACTGTTTAGCTGGAAAAGCCATTAGGCGTGTGATGGAGAGTGGAAGTGAGCTAACAGCCTTCCCAGAACAAATAGCGCTTTGCATTTTACATAAGCAAGTTGACAGGGTGTTAAAGATTTACTTCCAGATTTTTCTTTTTGAAGAGGAAAAAAAAAAAAAAGTCCAGTAACAAGAATGGAGACCTGACATTGCTCCACGCTGTGCAGCTTGCTCTTCCTCCCGCTGGTACACCTCCAAAGTGGAAAACGTGCTGATGGGTCTGCCCAAGAAATGGCATTTCCAGCCATTTCTCAGCAGCCAGACAAGTCTCCAGCATTCCAGCACTTTTCTCACTGTTTTTCCAGCTTTTGTCCAAATCTTTGTGGTTCTTAATCCTTTAATAATGTTATGAGGCCACTTAGCAAAAACTTTAGAAAATCATGGTACACTTTGCCTTCTATCAGGAACCTAATATAACAATTATAGGATGCAGGAGACAAGGCCAGTCAGTCTCATGCTGCTCTTGTATTGATCCTCTTTTGCTGCCTTTTTATTTTAAGTGAGAGTAATTGAAAGTAGATTTGGGAGAACTTTCAACAGGCCTTCCAGTCCATCCTTTGCCCCAGGACAAAATCTACTTATACCAATCCTGGCAAATACTTGTCTCATCACTGGGAGTGTTTCTTAAGACCTGAAATGATGGCAATTCCATGTGCTCTGTAGGCCACTTATTCCTTAAAAATAGAAATTGTTACCTAATGTCTAGTCAAAATGTAAGTCTATTATTTTCTGTCCTCTGAAGCGTATGCAGAAAGAATTACTGCACGAAGGAGAAAGTGAGGGTCAAAGCAGGGTGGTGGAGACACGTCAGACTGTCCAGCCACTGCTGAAGAGCTCTGCAGTCTCCTTTCTTATCCTCTCAGGCTCCCCCTGGGATGTGCAGCAGCCAAGTTAGGAGGGCAGGGTGGGGGGTCAGGCACAGCTTTAGCACCACAGCTCAGCATGTCCTGCTTTGCAAAGCAGGGAAAACTTGTGTTCAGCAGCAGGTTGTGAACAGAGTTTACTAATGAAAATAAAACAAACAATATTTTGCGTCCGACTTGCTGAACTGCCTTTTATATTAAATGTCTTTCCTATTGAAAGCAATTTCAAGTTAGAAACAAATGGGGATGAGGTGGAACTTGTTTGCACATTTTTAATGCTGACATTTCTCCCAGAAAGCTGAGGAACTGAAGGTGATCTGTCTGATTTCAAGTAGGCTGGCTGTAGCTACTGTAAATTAAAATATTCATCTTTTCCACTAATTGCTGTGTGGGAGTTATTCACAGACTGAAAGAACCTTTTGTATTTTCTATCATACATACCAGTTCTAAGACATTGCTCCATTATATTATTTTACTCCTCTGTCACTGGTACAGGTTAGTATTTCACTACATTAACAATCATCAAAAAATCTTTACTTGAATGATACACAGAGAAGGGCATTAAAAACTGAAACTAGGATTTGGTTGAACAGGCAAGC
Organism: Scytalopus superciliaris; assembly: GCA_013400415.1. NCBI lineage: Eukaryota > Metazoa > Chordata > Aves > Passeriformes > Rhinocryptidae > Scytalopus > Scytalopus superciliaris. The sequence goes on from VXBX01003000.1 coordinate 933,739, forward strand.
TACTGGTTCAAACACATTTGCTGAAAGAAAGCCCCTTCTTAGTAGGGGAGGAAAGTTGTCTCTCTTGTGATGTTATGAAATGGAGTTTATCTCCTGTTGCATTCACAGCAAAGTAACAGTAAAGGGCAAACTTCTTAATTACCACCTTCATAGATGGTAGGATTTTATCTGCCATTGTTCTGTTTGTTTTGTGGGGTTTGTTTTTTTTTTTTCAAGGAGAGATAATTTGAAACATGTCTCATACACATAGATACCCATGAGAGGTGGGAATCTCAGTGTTTATTGTTTCACATTCCATTTGAAGGTACCAGGCAACATTTACAAACATTTAAACACTCATCTACATCTCTTTAGAGATCTAAAATCGAATCATCAGTGCCATCATATCTGAAGATAAAAACATAAATCTTGGAAGCTGAGTCCAATTTCTTAATGTCCAGGTTGGTCAAGCTCCATTTCAAAAAAAGTAAGGAAAGATATGTCCATGACTCAGGCAACCAACCAACAGGCTCAAAAACCTCACTTGAAACTCAGTATTATGGGTGTTAGTGTCTGAGGACCAGTATCAGATGAAGAAGGAAACAGAGGGATGGCAGGAGGGTGCAAAGGGTGAAAAAAGGAGGTGAACTATGAGAGGAGCTAATGATGAGAGAAAGAAATGCTTTTAGTCTCTGTTTAACGTGAGGACTAATCTTGGAAACACGGAGGCACCAAACCCTTGTATGGTCAGTACCGCCACTCCACCAAAGCCTAGAGCTGAGTCATGGCATAGCTGTGTCCAAAGTGATAGCTGCACACTAGAACTAATTACCTGAACAATGTTTTCATATGCCACGAATTCATATCAGTGTATAAATCCTGCTTTCTGTGGGTAGTGTGGCCCTGTATCTGTAGTGAGTGTTCTTCGAGAACAAGGATGTTTGGTCTCACCGTCTTCTGGAGATACAGCACTGGGGTTGTAATGGACTTCAGCTATGGGAGAAAATTGGGGAAAAAATTTCCATTAGAGCAATTTGGTTTAATGTACTTAGAAAGAAACCTGTCTATGTGGAACTCATGTCTTTGGGGAAATAACAAAAATCAGCATCTTTCCAAAACCAACCAAGAATGTTTGGTGCTATTCCTGTTTCAGAATATGGCTCTGCAACAATTTCTCTGTCTTGGAAGGCAAAACTCTCTGCTGGGAATATTTTCGATTAAAAAGGCTCACAGCAGGCCCTGTTCAACTTTCTGTATTCCACAAGATCTCTACTCTTTTTGGAGTGTAATTCCAGTTGGGGAGCACCATCATTTATCTCAAGACTATGGTGCTCCCCAGCTGGGAGTAGGTCCTGTGTGAGTGACAGGGTAGAATATCCCTTAGGTGCCTGAGGTGGAAGCTGAGCAGAGAGTTCCCTTCCTTTTGGAGAAGAGCCATCCCAGGACTTTAAGGGCTTTCTTAGGACAGCAAAAGCCATCTGAAATGTAGCCATTAACCCCAAACCACAGTCTGGCACAGTGAAAAGTTTCCTATTTACTGCCACTGGTTGGGATTTGACAGTCACCATATGGAACCTGTTGCATTCAAGTCTATGCAGTGCACACTGTTTTTCTTACCAGTCTTAGAATTCGTATCTGGAGAAGTCCTGGGAAGGAAATCTGAACCATTGAAAGTTGAACTTGTTCCATTAGAATTCAGACTCTGCAAAGCCTGGGATAGTGATTTGTGGTTTAAATGCTTTGGTGTAGATCCAGCAGTTGCACCTGACCCACTCCAGTCTGCAATCAGAGAGTGGAAGGCACATGATGCACAGGGTGTAGTGCACAGGACATATGTCTTAATACAGAATTTTTGTCTGGTTTCCTGAAAAACCAACTGATTAAGCTTCTCCTTTGTTATACCCATTCATAACATCAGTTCATTTTGATAGACACACAGAGTTATTCAGTTCTTTCACGTTTCTGTGAAAAACCAACATCACTGGAGTAGCCCAGAATAAGCCACAGCACGTGTTATTTCTTGCTGACCTGGTAGATAGCAGAATCTTAGAATAATTTAGGTTGGAAGGGATCTTTGGAGGTCTTCACTCCAGCCTCCTGCCCAGAGTTGGATCAGGTCGCTCTGGCATCTGCCTGGCTGAATTTTGACTCTCCAAGGGGAGGGACTCTCCATCACCTCTCTGGGCCACTGTCATCTGTTTAACTACCCTCATTGTGAAAAATATGTGTTTCCTTATAAATAATGTTAATTTTCATTGCTGTGGATTGGGTCCACTGCCTGTTGTCTTCTTGCTGTGCACCTCTGAGATGCATCTGTCTCCTTTCCACAGCCACCCCTCAGATAACCAAAGACAGCAAGACATCTCCCTTCTCCTTCCCAGGCTGAGCTCCTGTGCATAAAAAAAAAGCTACTCACATGCCCAATATTCTGCATAAATTGCAGAATCTCAGCTTTATGAAGACTGGAAAGTCACCAAAAACATGGCTCACATAAGGGAACACCGAATGGCATGTGAGAACAGAATCAGAGATCAAGCTGAATTAGTTTTTGGAAGTCTATAATTTTTGCTGCATGCTGTCAACATGTCACCACGTCATATAAGAAGTTCATGGATGAGGATAAAGACTTATTAAAGAACAATGATCCAATGTAATGCAGAAAGGTTGTTAAGGGGAGCCTTATTTCTTAGTGTAGAACAAATGTGACATCAGTATCAGACAAAGTCTTATGAGTCAAGCTAAACAAATCCCCTCAGTGCTTACCAGAATAGTTACTCAGACGGAACCTTCCCCAGCAGAAATGTACTCGGCACTGCTTCACCACCTCATCCTTCATTAGGCAGTGAAACACAAAGATGAAGAACCCTAAAGAAGCAAGAAGAGAGATTAATGGCTTTCCACGTGTCTTCTCCAACCTGCTGTCCCTTTTCTAAATGTTTGGCATGCCCCTGATACCAGTGTGTTCCCTCTGGGCAGAGAGGTGGGCCCTGGGCCAGTGCTGGCATCTCTTAAGGTCCCTTCCAACCCAACCCATGCTATGATTTTATGATCATGTTGCTCCGAGCCCTTTGTGCAGATGAAAGGCTGATAGGACGATTTTTCTGCAGATTTTGTATAAGAACAATCTGCAAGTCACTGTGGATTTTATCAACCATCTTTAGGCCCAGATGAAAAGAATTCTGCCAGCTCCTGAAAAGGTGCATTTATTGGGACCCATGTTTCCAAGGCATGAATTCATGTCTTTAATAGTCTAGCACAGCAATGCTGTCTAAACAATGCTGTCTAAACAACACTGTCATCCCACTGCAGCAGAGCTTTCCTTTTAAAATAACTAAACCCTGTAACACAAAAGCTCTCTTCTTCCCCCGTGCTTGAATTACATGATGTTACAAATTTATTTCTATTTCACAGCCCTAAATTGTTGTATTTATAGCACTATTCCATTCAGAAATTACCTTGCAAGGTGTTAAAAATGCTGAAGAGATACAAGAAAAATATCCTCACTGCTCCCCAGGCGAAAAAGGCAAAACCCCAAGTTAAGCCCAAAAGGAACATCAAGCTGAAAGCACTTTTGAGGTCTTGGAGAAAACCTTGTTTCCAGAATCTGGATCTCTTTTGTGTCCTGGCTCTCACAGAGTGGATTTGATGGAGAACAGTGATGAACATGGCTGTATTTGTCAAAAATACTAAGAAGAAATAGGCCACAACGGAGATGTAGAACACTACATTGTCCTGAATCCAGCAGCTGCAAGAAAGGGAGGTGTGCATTCAATAAGGAGTTTGTGAGAGAGAAGCTCAGGAAGCCTGGTTCCCAAAATAAATATCCTGTGTGGTTCTCCAACACCTAGTAAGGGGCATTCCCCAATGCCCATTATTTTCACCCAGTGAGGAATTCATAGAACTTTTCCACTTGCCTTTTTTAATGGATGTTATGGAAATTCAATAATTTTGAGGCATTACTATTTCTGCCATATTCAGATAAACCTGTCAATTGTTTCACAGCTTAAAAACATACACACACAGAGACACACTGACTTAATTGGGAGTCTAAGTAATAGTATACCACTGGTTAGCTTTTTCCTTAGACATAAATTAGTGAATTGTACTGTCTTTTTGCTAATGAAGGGTAACAGTTTTCCCTCTGGGGTGTCGCAGGGGTGTGTTGCTTCTCTGATGGGATAGAATTCAAATGTTCCAGGTAATCTTCACCAAGAAGTGATCGGATTGTGCTAAAAAGAAAGCAGGTGAAAAAATGGAAGCATTCTTTGCTATGAAACCGTTTTTAAAAAGGATGAAAGAATGCAGTGTTTTCCCACTGGAAAAGAGAGGAGGCTGGGGTTATTTAAATAAAAGAATTTGAAATTATGATGAGACAGTGATGTGAATTGACATTTTAAAAAAACCCCAACCAAACCAGAAGCAAACGTGCAAAATACTTGAGCAATTGTTGTGCCTTTAGATTTTACCAGAAATCAGAACATGCAGGAGCATATACAAATATCCCATCAGACTGAGGTAATGTCGTGTAAAGAAAGAGATTTCCCAGAAAGCAAAATGGAGCTGACTGGCAGAAACCCTCCCTGTCCTCAAGCCCAGTTCACTGACGTGAGAGTTACTCCGTGCAGTAGCCATGCATCCAAAGTGATCCAATGAACCAGAACTAAAAGGAGATGGTAAAGTTGGGAAGAAAAGACAAAAGCAACAGAGAAGTTGTTGCCTTCTGGTTATTTCTTGTATCTTTCAGATACTCTGGTGACCATCAAAAAGCTTAAAGCGTTATACTTACAAATTGCTGTAAGGATTGCTCTCAGAATGGGACCCATCACCATAGAAGTCTTTATTTATAAGGAGCACAAGAATAATTACAATGGCTGGTATTCCTAATGTGGAAGACAAGGGGAAAAATATTTTGATTAAAAAGAAAAAATGGAGAATATGGAAAGCTGTCAGATAATCTCTGATGAGTAATTACAGCAGACATTTGCATTGTAGGATCAAACTCTACCCCCAAAAACTCCTTCTGAAATGAGCGTAATTAAATGTGTGGCATAGCAGGTCTGATCTCCTTATTTATGTAAATTACAAATGAGTAGGCATAAAAATATCTGTGTTTGCAAAATGTTTGTGAGTGTTCAAACATCTCCAGAAGGGATCCAATCTGGCAAAATAAAACCAGCTCATTATTACAAAAGCTGAGTGTCAAAAGATAAGCAGACCACAGCATTTTTTTGTTAAGAGCCTATAGAGACAGACGTTTTCCAGGCAGTGTTTTATCAGTCTTCCCTTCCATTCATTTCCTATTTCCCGTAGTTTTTTCAGCTCTGGCTTTTCTGTGGAGAACAGCTGCTGCCAACAACACCAGCATGGATGGCTGCCCCTGACAACAATTGTGTGCAATGGCAGATCTGAGGATAGAGATGATAATACACTGCACANCATCTAATGGTGACCCAAAATAATACAGACCAAATTCTGCTCTAGGTCAGTGCCTCTGATAACACCTTTTCTAACAGCTGAACCAGCATTTGGAATCTTTTTGTTGTGTTTCTCCCAAACAGGTCTCTGATGCTTGTCTGGGGAAGTTCTCAGGAGAGCAGTGAATGAAAGTCAAATCCTCCCTGTGTGGGGGAATCATGAATAGGATGCCAGGTATTCTGGACACAAGGCTTGGAGAAGGAGCTAAAATCACCTCTGAGCATGCCCAGTGCAAAGGTGAAGGCTGGGGGCAGCTCATGCTCCCCCAGGCACACACACTGTCATGAGGCACCCTGATAAATCATCCTGTGAGAGCAGGAGGGGTAAGAGAGCAGTTCCTTACACCCACTTTCTCCTTTTCATTTGCCTGTGCAGGGAGCCACAGGCACTTTATGCAAATGTCTCCCTGGGCACAAGAAATTTAAGATGAACCTGCCTGGGGGAAGAGATCCATCCTTACAGCTCAGGCTGTGCCTCACATCTCTGCTAGCTCAGTGTCCTCACTTACTTTTGCAAACACGCCCCAGCCTTAGAGAAGCTGACAAGTCCAGAAGTGGAGAAGAAATCAGCTCGCTTACCCCAGCCAGCAATGCAGCATTTTAGGATGTACTTTGGGACATAAACATTGAAAACTTTGACAAGAGCCAAGTAAAAGTGAACAGATTCCAGGCACATCCACGTGAAAGCTGCAAGAAGGAAATAGTGAAGGAGCATGGCCATGGTGATGCAGAGGCCTGGCTGGCTGAACGAGGACAGCCAGGAATTGGTGAGGAACACCATGTTCAGCATCAGCAGAGCAGCACAAAGGTTGAGCAGGATTTTTGAAGGGTTGTCTCTCCTCAGCTTCCTACAAAGAAGGGGGAAGTCCACACAGTCATTGCTGCGTTGTCCAACGTACAGCCTACATACAGGGAATATTCCAGAGTCTTGACATGATCTCTTACCCCTGTGCATGGGTAAATTTATGAAATTATGGACATTTTTACTCTTACAGATGTTTTACTGTGAGGACAGTGAGTCCCTGGCACAGGTTTCCCAGAGAAGCTGTGGCTGCCCCATCCCTGGAAGTGTTCAAGGCCAGGTTGGACAGGGCTTGGAGCAACCTGGTCTAGTGGGATGTTGGAAATACAGGACCTTTAAGGTCCTTTCCAACCCAAGCCATTCTACAATTCTATTAAATTTAGGAACATTGAAGCTGCTGAACAGTTCAGACTGGTGATTGTATTAAAGCATTAAGTATTTGAATCTCTCTAATTTCACCAGTCAGAGGTCAAAATAAAGCAATATTCATGCTGTGAGCTCTCAGTCTCCCCTCCCGTGCCTCACTGCATCAGATATTAGCAAACATTTTGATAGTTGCTGCAAATCCATTACTGCTAAAATATTAAAAGCAGTATAAGAAAAAGTATCAGACTTACTCAAGGGTTAGATAGGTCACCAGTGTTATTCCCAAAAAAAGGGAGGAAGCACCACATCCTGCATAGCTTATCAGAGTTAATATATCATCATGTGTGATATCTATTTCTGTCCGGTCCAAGTCCTGTGTTATGAGATAAAGAATCACAGTTGTTTGCCATGACAGATTAAGAAAATTCCTTTCCACATTTTCATACTGAAAAGAAATCAATTCCTGTTCTGCTTACTGCTGCTTTGGGGGGATTTCCATTAAAATTTTTGTGTGTTTCTCATTGTATAGTCCTGCAGAATATTCAGACTAGTGAAAACACACAGTACTTAAACTATCCAGCAATAAGTTGTGAAGACAGAAAAGCTGTCCTTCAGAAATCAGAAATTCAATAAGGATTCGAGGATCTTGACAAAATTATTCCTCTGGAGCTTTGTAGGAGAAACTACTTTGTTTCAGTGACAGCTGCCACGCTTGGACAAACCTGCTAAATCTCTTGGAACGTGGGAGGATCCTCCCTGTCCAGAAAGCATTCCTGTGCAAAATCAGCTGGGAGACTGAGCCCTGCTTCTCCACAGCCACTGGAGGGATATTGAGATGGTTCTGTTGTTCCCTGACAGTTCCTCTTCTATTTGGTGAAACTTGGAACCTCAGACTAGTAACCCACAGCTCTGATGTTGCATAGTCGTAGCTGTGCTGGTTACTGAAGTGGCAGTGAGAGGTGTGATCTTAAAATCCAACTGAATTCTCTTGAGCAAATGTCTGAAATCTGAACCATCTCGATTCCTCCCTGTAAAGTCACATTTTTACTCCCAGGAAGGGCTTTTGCCTCTGGTGGAGCCGGGTGATGGTGACCTCTGGGGGAAGCATCCTAAGGCAAAGGTGGGGCTTTACCCCATCCCGGGGGCTGTATCCTACTGGGATTAGACAACTCTAATTTGCTTAGGACTTGCCTCTCACTTTGCCTTTGTCGCAGCCCATTCTCAGGCAATCATCTCAGCTTTGACATTTTACTTTTAGAGGCAGTTTTCTCTTTATTACAGACAAATAAGAGGTGATAGATAATGACATCTCCCACATTTGTATTACACTTCACTTTCTCATGGAGCACGGATAAAACTTTACAAAAGATGTAATGTCATTAGTTGCCACTGGCAGGTAATAAATTTAACACAGTACTTCCAACACAGTAAACAACACATTAAGGTTGATTAAGTTACACTGCAAAGAAGTGCAAACTACATCCATAAAATGAAAATGTCTTGAAGTAAGTGACATTTAGAGGACTTTATATCATTAAATCATTATAACTGTTTTATTTGTTATTACTGATTTTGGCAAAATTGCAGATACCTAACAGCTTGTATAGATATGAATCTCTCGTCTCTCCCCAAAACTAGAGATGACTTTGTTTAGTGCCACGGGACTTTTTGGGAGATGATTCACAGAGTACTTACCAGTAGGACTCCAAAATGGGTAAGATGGTTACAAAAACAGATTGTGTAATTCATATCTGTATATTCCATTTCACACCCTGATGTATTCCAACCACCCAGTCCATCTGTGTAATAGAGAAAAAGGGATTTTTAAGTAGAGTTAGTCATGCTCAGTCATTTATAGCTCTGCAGCACACAGGCTGTGTGAAGATGAGCTCAAGTTAGTACAGATTGCAGGGTCATTTAGCAGCACACAAGTGAGATTTCACACAGGAACACATCTTCTGTAGTTGCCTGAGAACCTCAAAATTTGGATGAAAACCTTTGGTGCAATGAAGAAATATTTAAAATCATTTACGTGTCTGCACACACAGAAAGCAAGAAGACCCTAGTGCTGGGCCAGTTTGTGCTGCAGAATGTGGAAACACAAAAGGAAATACACGTGTACAGGGCAGAGGATTTGTTTAGGCAGAGAAGAGCACTGAAAAAGCTTGGTAAGACTGAATTTATGACCCTATTCATGTGATATGTATGACCTATTCAGAAGCTAAGCTTTTGATTTTAAAGAATATATATTTTAACCCTAATAATTGCAGAAGAAACCTCTCCCACACGCTCTGAGCTAACCCAATACACAGTTATCTCTCTGTGTCTGTTGACTGTCTGAGCCATATTCAAGGCCTGACCCTGGAAAAGCCCCCACTGACCTCCCCAAAGTAACTGTGAGAATTCATCTCACATTTCTTTGCATTTCTGCTTTTTCCTTAGGCTGAGTCTTCTTATCCAGGTGGGTCCAGCACTGTACAATGCCATTCCTGTATCCCAGGGATAACACAGGTTACTGAGCTACAGCATCAACACAAGGCAGCAACACAGACTCAACAGGACAGCCTCGAAGTTTCAAGGTGCAACATCAAGGAGCCAAAGGCTCTGTGGTGCTGGGGACAGAGCAAGTGTGGCAGCTCAGCAAATAACACTTACTGTTCTTCCCAAAGTCCCAAAAGACACAGTGCACTGCTGCATTGCCCTGGAAGCAGAGAAAAGGAGGCTGTGACATTTATTCAGCACGTCTGCACGCCGTCTGCGCTCGCAGACGGTGCATCTTGCCTCTAATTGGGGGGTGTAATTAAGGCACTTGGTTTGGATTTCCCCTGCACTGCCCGACAGGAAAGCCCATGGGGGGCTGCAGGGGATCAGTGGAGATGCCACCAGGCCAGGGGCATGTGGACACCTGGGCTTTGGGAGCCAGCTGGGATATTGGCATCTCATCCATGACACTGAACCAGCACAGCCCCGATTTTTGCCTTTCCCTTTACCAAGGGAATTCCTGGGAGTCAGTGATTTTCCCAGTTTTACCTGTATCTTTCAGGGCCTTCTAGTCTTTTAAGGACAGCAGAAAATCTGACAAATTGTCCAGCAGAGAGCGATTCCTGTGTCTGATCTCATTGACTTCATGTGGAGTCTGAGGTGTCACACCAGATTACTGGTGAAATCTAAAAGTTATGACTAAGACCTGGAATAATGACCTGAGACTTTATACAATTAAAAAAAACTCCAAACCCCACAAAACCCCTTTATTTTAGATTTTCAGTGGTTCCTCGCTCTGAAACCAAGTAGGGAAGACATGTAAGAGCTGAACAGATGTAAATGGCTGTTCAATGCAATGTTTTCTCTTGGGGACATTGTAGTTTATTACTGATAATGCTGCAGCAAACTTTCCCAAGGCGCAGATTCATTTACTTTTATCATTATTATATCATTAATGAAATTTAATAAAGCACAGAGTTTACAGGAAGCCAGCCTAACAGACAAGCTCTTAAGATGTGTGATCTGTAGACTGTCAAATATAATTAGGCAGAGAGCCAAAGATGTAGGTTTGGATGATAACTCATTAAATATTTAATTAAGATAACTTTAAAAGGTCAAGGAAAAAAATCTGAGAGATGCCAGATGGTCTGGTGGAGTAAAAATGATGGAAGAGATATCTAGATGAAATTTCTAGGTATATATTTGCTAGAACTCAATGGCAAGAGCATATTGCCAGAAAGGCAGCATTTTCAATCTCTCATTAACTTGAACTTTAATCAAATTCATCTTACTGAATAGTTTTGTTCTGCCCTGAGTTTGTCATATATTCATGTGGAGGCTGGACCTTAAACATTGGAAACCCAGAAATGCCAGGGTGAATCTCTGTCAAAAAGTTTGACCAGTGCCCATTTAAAAATAAACTTTAGCTTTGAAACATCATTTTAAAACAAAACAAAACAAAGCAGATTAGTCTTGAAAACATCTTTGCAATGTCTTGGGTTTTTTTTTGAAGTTTACCTCTTTTGGTGTCTAAACCAATTTGCTGAATTCAGAGCAAAGATAAATCATTTCAGTTCAATCCAAAACCTGCAATTTTTTAGCAAATAAGCTACTCTTGAATAAAAGATGTCCAGGAAAAATAAGCTTGAAACAATGAAAAGGTCTTGTGCTGCTAAGCATGGCTTTGGAGTGGAGACACAACCTCCAGCAACCTGCAGGAATTTATAGATACTGAGATCTGTGTGGTCTGTCAATGTTTGGGTTGATGTAACAGGGAAAGGTCAGGCAGCAAAGTGTTTCAAGCTTATTTTTCCTGTTCCCAGTTTATTTGTAAGGGTGAGTGAAATCAGCTCTGCTTCACCTCATCCCTGATGAAAGGAACATGCCCTACCGTATTCTGGTCTATGTGCTGAAGAGTGACAGTCACAGGCTCGTTAAGGTTCTGAATTGATGCATTTTCAACGCTGGCACTCACAACATAAGTGTTCAATCTCTCCCTCGTTAAACTGTCATCCTGCAGTGGAAAAACACATGCATGCAAAACGAATCCAAGCTCTTCCCTGCTCCCGTTTTTCAGAAAATTGTATTTCTTGGAAATGGTGATCAGCCCCCATGGGATGCCTGATGTAATTTAGCTACTTGCTACTTCATTAGAAAATGCAGTTAGCTGCAATTCAGGGACAGTCTCCACATCAACTGCAGCAGAATTGAGTCTCAGATGCATCAGCTGGATTGAGAAAGCTGTATAATTGTTTCAGTATATTTAAACATCCAGTTGTACAGCATTAAGCTCATTAGACAGTAGACACAACTGCAAATGCTTCTTCTGTGTGAAAAGTATTGCTCAGCACTCTGTATGCACCATCGCTCCAAAGAAATATCTCCCTCTGAAATTATACCCACCCCTCCTCGAGTTAAGCAAACATAATAGCTACTGGAATAATCCTAAATGCTGCACATCAGTGCTGCTATTATTTTCATGGAGACATAAATCTTCAAGTTGTTTTCATGACGTTTGGTATATCCTTTGGTATATCCTATGGTGGTCCTTAAGCAAGAGCTCACTATCAGAGGAAGGTTGGGGAATGTTCTCTTCCTGCATAACAGAAGGATTAGAATAACACCAGCTACAGGAAATGAACAGGAAGTCTGAGGGCTACAGACACCTCTCAGAGCATCCTTGCTACAGAGAAGGTGCCTGAGTACATTTTCCCTGCACATTCCTCCACCAGCCTGATGCTAAATGTGCCTGGAACAGACAATGCTGCTGGGATTTCTTCTGCAGGCACAGAGAACAGCTGAGCCCATTCCTGCTCTGTTGGGGGTTGTTGGGAGTCGTAGTTACCGCAAAAAGCGAAGTAGTGCCAAAAAACTTAAACTGGATCTTAGAATGCTTGTCTGGGTCACAGTGCTCCATCCCCAGGAAGTTCTTCAGGGATTTCGGCAAAAACACCGAGGCCAAGGCCTTTTTGAAAGGGTTTTCTTGCACATTGATCTGCAGGAGAGAGATGACATGCTCAGGGCTGCCGTCCCCAGGTCAAACGCACAACGGGGCAGAAGAGCAGGAGGACTGTCTGTTTTAATCAGCGGTTCCTGAGGTGATACTTTGCTCTTACCTGGAGGTCCACACCTCTGTTGTAGGAGGTGATGCCAAAGGCCAGTCCCCCAAACGCGCTGGGATCTGGACGCAACACCAGCAGAGCCAAGGAAGTGGTTATGACCGAGGTATTTCTGTCTGTGTAAGGCACCCTGTAGCCTATCTCCTCAGTTGTCTGCAGGACACTTCAACAAGAGCAACAGGGAGAAAAAAAATACATCTCCTGAAGCCTTCTCCTGGCTTCATAACACACATCTGGGGCACAACTGGCTAGAACCCTCTGCTCTGATTTATGATCACAAGGAGCAAGCCCTAGAGCAGAATAGGTCCATTTTGGGGTAGATGCATTTTGTCTGCACAGGGTCAGGTGATGGCAAGCACGTCTCAGTGGGCTGAAAGTCTGGCAGGTGGAAGGTACCCTCCTGCAGGGACCACACAAGGTGGTTCTGGGAAGACCTGAGTCAAAATTCACACCCAGTCAAATGCTGCACTTCATCTGGGAGGCAGTAACATGTGAAATCCAATTTGACTATTTCCAATCACCTAATTGTGCCCACAGGTGAAATATCACAGTCAGAGTAAGTTAGTCTGCAAGGAACCTCTGAAAGTCTGTCCAGCTCCCCACCACTCCATGCTCTAAAGGGAAGGCTGCTGCTCAGGGACTTGTCCAGTAAAGCTCTGGTTATCTCTGAGGACAGACATTTCTGGGCCCTACTGTCAGTGAGGTGTTTTCTACGGAGACAGAAAAGGCTGGAATCCAAAGGAAGCAGCAAATAAGGGTTGTTTAATGCTCAGAGCTACTAAGAGTCAGAGACAGCTCCACGTCTTGTTTGGCTCCCTTGAGGCTGTTCAGCAGTTTGCAAGGAGGGATAAAACCCGACTGAAAATGTGAAAGACAGTTGTTACCTGAACAGACTGAAGGAAAACCTTCCTGTCCTTTGGCCTGCTGTTACCTTCAAGCATCATCAGTCCCAGACACTCCAGGACCTTTTCAGCCACAGCTGCCCTAAAGCTGCAAAGTCTGGAGTTCAGCTTCCCCATCTCCATTAAGCATCAAGAATATCATCCTTGCCCCTAAAACCTTACATTTCATGGGGGGGAGAATTCAAAGCAATGGATATTTGCCTTAAAAACCCCACAGCCTATTTGAGAAGGCAGAGGTGGTGTGTGCTGGCAGCAATCACGGCCCCCACCTCACACACTGCAGTGTGATAGGCTTGGAAGAGAGAGTACACAGCCCAAAGGATCAAGATGCCATCCAGTGCTCTCTATCTGACAGATTTTCTAAGCTATTTTTGGCTACTCCTCCTTGCAGACTCCCGAGTTTGGAAAGGCAATGCTGAGTTGTCCACTGCAAACAACTGGGCTGTGGCATAGTCATGCTCCCCGCAGAGCTTCAGTGGAAAGTTCATTTTTCTTGGTTTTAATATTTCCTATTTTAATATTTCTTATTAAAATATCGCTTTACAGTAAGTGAAGTGGAAAATGCAGATAGGCCAAGTCTTTAAAATGAGAGATGCTGAAAGACTATTTAGTAGGATGAACAGAGCATCTTTTAGACTGTTGGGTACTGTTGGCCAGTGCAAGGTAGAATAAACTTTTCTGTTTGGAGCCCAAGAAGTGGATACTGCCCAAATCAGAAATGGGTAAACTGTGCCCTTGCATTTGCCCTTGTCAGGGCTGGCAGCAGTGTTCTGCACAGGGCCCTGCTCAGCAGCAGAAGCCCACACGCAATAACAGGTAGTTGAGTTACTTTTAAGATCTCAAAGGAGACAGATGTTTTTAAAGCTATCCAGCAACCTCAATTTTAGCACGTGTGAGAATCACATAATGGACGTAGGATCCTAAATGTAAATTTTGGAATCTAACGTTGAATAGCTGTGTTTGAAAAGTCTTTGTCAGCACAGGTAGAGGGTGGGAGAGATTTGTGTCTCCAGGCTGACCCTGTCAACAGAGCTCCCTGCTGAGGCACAGAGATCACTGTGAGAGGAGGGGGCAGCTGGGCAGTCCCTGTGTTGCCTCCAGGCTGGGATGCCCATGGGGAACAAGCTGATGGTGACTTTCTGCACAACTGGTTCTGGTAAAAGCACCTTTGACAACACAATAACCAATTTCTGCTGCTGAGAACCACAAACATGTCTAAGATCCAAGTACAGAAATTGCTAAATCCTCTGGTGATATTTTAATAGAGTGAATTAATTAGTCCACAGTGCCATTTCAGCTTAGGAAGCCTCTTCTGGGCAAGTTGTCTTACTTACCTATTGGTTATTTTTTTAATGTTCTGATCTTCTATTTCTTGCAGCAAAATATAGTCTAGTATAGACAATACAGTCTCTGCAAGTGTCATGCTCACATCTGCAAGCTGTACAATATCAGAAATTTTACTTGCAATGATTTCTAATTCTTCTACATGCAGTGTTGCCTCAGGCAAGAGGTATAAAATATGCTGCACAACATCTTCTGCATTGTCTGGGAAAAAAAAGTAAGTACAGATGACTTATGTGGCATAGCTGTCTGTCTGGCTATACAGCTACATGTGTCTGTGTTAAATCCAGAATTTAATCTGCTTCTCTTTCCACATGGTCATAACGATCTTGATCTACTACAAAATTATGTCATAAGAATAAGTCAATAAGCCCTCAACACGTCAATGAAACTGGCAAAAACTTCAAAGTAAAACCTGGATGTTTCAGATCATATTTTAAAGGAAGAAAATAATGTCCTGTTCCTAAGAATATTGCCACCTGCTTTTGGATTTATAAATGCTATCTGTAAATAAATATTTAGCTTTAACTTTTGCCATGCTTACAAGCATTTGTGAGTTCCAAATGAGACAAGGTCCTCTCCCCAAATGCTGCTTACCTGGTACAGCAGCAAAAGAAAATTCTGAATGCTATGATTTGAAAAAATGTATTCTAT
The DNA here is from genome assembly GCA_013400415.1 of Scytalopus superciliaris. Classification (NCBI taxonomy): domain Eukaryota; kingdom Metazoa; phylum Chordata; class Aves; order Passeriformes; family Rhinocryptidae; genus Scytalopus; species Scytalopus superciliaris. The sequence continues at coordinate 948,857 of VXBX01003000.1, forward strand.
ATTTTTTTATAGAAGCAGAGTTTTACACCCTGAGAATCAGACAGACTGTGCAACTGCAGATATCTTTCAATGGTCTATTATTTGATTCACTGCTGAGGAGGTGGAAAAGCTGTGGTATTGGGTTTATTCACCATTCAAACAGCTTACATTGTTTGTTACAGCCTAAAAAAAGATATAACCAGGTGGTAAAGGTGACCATATCACTTGCATGAACTACAGCGCTAACTTTTCAATTCCAGACACTGCTCTGAGCTTCTGTGTACGAGATGTTACGAGCTACTGTGAGGTGGTAACAGGGACAGTACAGACAGCAAAACCTACCACATCATTCATTGGTTGTTTGCTTAGTTCTAAATGAAAGTGCAGGATTTGAGACAAATCTTGTGTGATAGCTAGAGAATTTTGAAGCACTTGCAAAATTCATCAGTATTAAAAGCCCTTCAAGATGACCAGGTGAGCAGGATGCAGATAAAACAACCTTATTGCTTCCCTTGTTCAGATGTCCAACATAAACATTACCTAAGCACAACATTTTTACTGTGACTCACTGTGCCACTGAAGTATCTGGTGCCTCACCTTCTGTTATGTTGATGTTTTGTAGGTCTAAAATATTGTTTGGAAGTTTTTTCAGTAATTTACATCTACTCAAGTTTGGTTTCTTCCAAAAAGCTTGCTCAAGCTCAATACTAATTGCACTGAAAAATGAAAACAGTGGACATTGTTACAGGAAAAAGTATATAATAATGATATTCCTCATAATTCCCAATCAGGTAACTAAGAATATAATTCATTAGCCCAACTTTAAGTGGACTTGCCAGTCGGGTCTGACTTAGCACTCACTCAGCAGAGTGGGAGCAGAGCCCAAATGCCAGAGCCATTTGGAATGTGCGTGGGGGTAGGTATTGGAGGGCAGGGAGCCACGAAGGGATGGCACAAAATGCTGCAGTGCCTGTGTGTCCCTTCCCTGCCCAGGCAGAAAGTCAGGTCCCTGCCTGCAGGTGATGGGAATGATGCTGCGCTCCCTCCCCCCACAGCCTGTGCTGGACCGGCCCTGTATCCTGTGCCCCTTCCTTGGCGTGGCACTGCTGTGTGCCAGGGCACGCTGCCACCTGGTTTGCCATCACAAAGCCTGGTGCTCCCTCCTGTTTCCCGTGGAGGAACCAAAACAAGATGATCTCATCGCTCACCAGCTCCTCTGAGCAGACTGCAGAGGGTTTTTGCTGCAGCTGACCTCTGCTGTGGAGGCTGGACTTGTTAGTGGCCAGGAATAATTCCCCTTGTACACCGTGTGTGAAAAGCTTTCTGGACAATCCATTAGTGCTGAGGAGTAAACACATAAAAGCCCTTCAAAAAGATTTAATAATAGTCAAAAAGAAGATCCCCCCCGACACAGAGGAACCCAGCTGTTCTGTGGACCTTGTTTCCTGCCGGGAATGAGCTCTAATTTGCAGACTGCATAGGACTATTTTGCAAATTTACTGTCTATAAGAAAACATTTTGTTTAGATACTTTGTCTCTTCTTCTACAATCTTTTTCTCTTTTGTTTGACAAGGTCAGTTCTCAGGTACAGTGTTAGTTTCCAGCATGACAAACCATATTCAATGACAGCACATCCTGCAGGCTTCTCTAATCTATCCAAACGTGTTTTCACACCACCCCTCATTATCCCATCAATGTGTTTCCTCCAGGCTTGTAGTTTTATCATCTGCAAATGGTATTTTGTAAGTCGTTGGTATAAAATGTTGTTTTAAATTTCAGGTAGGGTCTGTTAGCTCTTATCTCTGTCTTACTTTATTTTAAGGAGCAACAGAGGTTGTAACCAAACCAAGAAAGCAACTACCTGCCATCTGAGGTTTGGTTCAATATGCACAGACATGAAGCAAATGGCAGTGAGTTTGGTGTGAGTGTTTGGCTTTGGTGTCCCTGGAGCACTGGCTACCAGCAGGGGCTCCTGGATTTGTAGCTGCATCAGCCTCACCTTGCCTTCATTGCAAAGGTGCTCAGACCTGCTTTGGCACCAGGATTCGAGTTTTAGCTTACCTCCATTTGCCTGGAACCCAAGTTTTTGATCTTGCTGTCACTGCATGATGTTCCACAGCTTGTGCATCAGGTGAGGTCAGTCTGGCTACTTGTTAAGGATGTTTTCTAGCCTAACCTCCCCACAAAATTTAAATCTGATACAACACTTATAGGCAGAATTACAAAGCATATGATTTCCAATGAGGTTTTAGTGAAGTAATACCTATTGACTTCACAGCCACATCTTCAGGTTTCACATGCAAGGATAATGGTCCCTCTTTGTATGTGTCATTCAACAGCTGTTTGATCCTGAGACTCAGCATCTCTTGTGTTTCCAGGGATGTGGCCTTTATAATGGCCTTACAGACATAGCTACAAACAGAATACACAAACAAGGCTGACATATTAGTAACATTTCACAATGTTTGATTTTAGAGTGAGCCAGTCATAAAACCCTGTGTCCACACGGAGTTGGAGGACTCCATGGCTCTCTGGAAAACTGAGATCTAACGAGCTACATTCAGTCCCTGTGATGGATTCCAGCCTTTTCTCCTCAGAACAGCTATTGTGCTAAGTAGCTGTGCTTGCTGACTCTAGAAGGTTTGGAAAGACTGTACCTCTCTGTGAGTGGCTTCAGACATGGCACAAAGATGCAAGAAGTGGACCACCTCAATGGACATCTAATTTATCTGAGGGCTAACGAGTGAGATTTCCTTAGGGCTGGGATGTTTCGTGCATTTCCAGTTCCCTGCTGTCTCCACACTGTTGACCCCCCTCCTCATGGCCTTTCTGAACAATTTGCAACCCCTTGAAGGTGATGGGAACCCAGCTCCCCCTCCTCCTGGCCTGAGGGCAGAAGGCAATCAGGATTTCCAACAGGAGAGGTGCAGGATTCGTCCTGCTATCCCTCTTGGTCACTGCCCACTCCCTGTTGTGGCCCCAGTGAAGGACACTGCACATAACCAGCTCTCACAGAGCAGCACAAACCTCACAGCTTGCCATGGGAGCACTTTGAGTCTCCCAAGACTTGGGGTATGAGATGGAAACCCTGGATGCTCAAGTGCATTTCCCCAAGCCAAACATTACTCCATGTGTGCTTTTCTGGTCACTCTGAAGCTCAAACAGCCATGGAGGGCTATAATTCCTCCTCACCCTAGAAATGAATGTGGAAACCCATTTCATAAATCTGGGTCTTACCTTTGTGACATCTGCTTTACCTTCCCCTTCAGTTCACATAGAAAGACAAAGTTAGAAGCTGGTTAGAATCAACTGGCACAAATTGGATTTTAAGGAAAGCAATCGACAGAAACTCAGTGTGCTCATTAAAACGGGGCCTGTTGCTTTAAGTGTTACTGGAACCCGACTCCCTAGAGCAGCCTTTGTTTTGTAGTACTGCTAGAGGTCCATCAGGATGATTTAATAAATTCAACAAAACACAATACTAGCAGTGTTTAGACCCTGCTGTATCCTCTTTGCAGGGGTAAGAAAGAGTGAGGTTTTAAATCAGAAAATAAGAAATTACATACACGAGTCCTCCTACTGCTTTGTAGATAATTACCCCTGCAAGCAAAAGAGAACAGAAAAATTATTTCACAGTAGCATATAACAACAACATCCCTCACTCTGCCATCACCTGAAATAGCTTCTGACCACAATGGGCCAGATTTCACAGCAGAGAAGTGATCTTGAATTCAGCATGGATATATCTACAGAAATCATCAAGATCAAGCTAACAAAGATGCACCCTTGACAAAAAACCTCTTCTTCCAGAATGGGACCCACCCTGCCCTTAGGGCTTTCCAGTTTGGATTCACCCCATGTGAACAGTGCAAGGTGTTACTGTATTGTCATTTGTAAAGCAGGCATTAACAGTGGAAGAAGAGAAGAAAGTAGGAAGTCAAAATAGGCATAAAAGGACAAAACTGTGTCTGTACCAGTGATACTTTTACAACTTGCTAAAATACCAGCTCAGCTGCTCACAGTTTGGATATGAATACAGCTGGATTGGGCTAAAAGGTTTGAAATAGGGCAGTCAGTGCAACAAACCATTGTTTTTGAGCAGGGTTTTGGAACCAAAATATGCTTTCATTAGCCACTGCCGTCATGCAAGAGCCAGTGGGAACCTAGACAGCCCTCAGGGGTCTGTGAGCCTCACTCTGTGGGTGGATGTGCCCCCCAAACTCCTTTGCACTCACCCGCAATTGCTGAAATGGGGCTTCAGCAATGTCAGTGGGAGTGAACCCTGCAGGTACCAGCACTTTGCCCTACTTTCCATCTCCTGCAAGTACCAATTTCTCTGCTTTTGGGATAGGCAGGACCATGAACCAATATAAGTGGGCAAAGATGAGGTCTCAGTTTGGAGCAGATACTTGTATTGGGCAGGATACATATTTTCAGGTGAATGAACCCAGTGAACAAGATGTGTTCAGTGTGCTGGAAGTTGTGCAAACCTGGGGTTTGGTTTCCACCCTTGTCACAGGCTGGTCAGTTGTGAAACAGGTATTTGGAACCTGGCTGCTCAAAGGACAGAGGGTCAAGATGACACCACTACAAAACCACAGCCTTACCTGATTTTAAAGTTTGTCACAATCAGTTCTTCTCCAGTAAAGATGATACTAAACTGGGGGGAAAAGATTTTTTTTCTTAACTTGATTTATCAATCCTTTTTCTAAAGCTGGTTGTAAATTTAGAATTGTCATTGAAAGTCTAAATCCTGATGAAAATAGCTAAGAATTTTTGCAAAGTTTCAACACTTTCCCTTCCTTCAGAATTTTGTTTGCCCTATTAAAAATGCATTGGACAACATGATTCTGAAAAACCACAATATTGCTATGAGGATGCTCATTCCTGTGTTGTCCCATCAGTTTGCATTCTGTACAGTGGGAGTGGGACTAGATGACCTTTAAAGGTCCCTTCCAACCCAAACTATTCTATGATTCTACCAACTGTCCTCCTCATCTGATATTTGCTAGAAACACGTGAGAATGAGAAAAGCAAGATACTCACCCAGTGTTCAAGAAGCTTCCTTGCATCGTGGTAATCAGGAGCTCTCTTGGTTTTGTAGAAAAGAGAAAAGTTCATGTGAACATTAAAGAAGGTGACTGTAAGGAGAGAACATAAGTGAGATGAATCCTGTAGCTTGCACAGAAGGTGTCTGCTCCCCTTCCCATGTCCTCACCCCTCCACAGAACCACAGTTGTGTTCCCATTCCCATGGTCACCAAAGCTCTTTGGGATATCCCAGGCTGCAAGTGTGCAAATTTAGGTTACTGCTGCATTGCTAGAAATTGTATTAAGGAGCTTAAGGGCCCAAACACAAGGTCATGTTATCACAGCTTAAGAGCCAAGTTGTGGTTCATACCTGAGTGTGCACTACCTTGGCTTTTGTTGCCTGCTGAGAGTGCACATGCAGGGACAGGGGGGTCTGCTGACATGGGACACCTGGCTAAGCAGCAATGGCTTAAACGTGTGTCTGAGTCTTAAATTGTCCCATCTAGGGTGTCACTCAGTGTCAGTGATGACCATGACAACATTTAAAATGGCCCTGTTGAGCACCTACCTGGAATGGTACCATTGGTACTGCTGGTGAGAGGTAAAGGGGATAGTGTAGGAGCCCTTGTTAGTGATGCTTTCCTCAAGCCTGCTGGAAAGAGCAATAAAAGGCCTAAGAATCCACACTGGCAAAAGTATAAGGAAGAGAATAGTCCAGGGGAGAGAGAGGTTTGAGTCCTTCAGCAAAGGTCATCATAACAAGGAGCAGCTGTGGTTCCACAGATCTCTGCAGGGTGAAGGCAAAGGGGAAAATACACCCTGTGGTAACTACAGCATTTATGAGGGAGAAAACAGGATTTTCAGGGTTTAGATCCCAGGGTAGAACAGAGCTTATGCATGATTATCTTTTTCCATTGATTGAAGAGCAGTTATCTCTGTTCTCTTCTTGCCTGTGTAAGCTGTGCCAGCCTTCAGGAAAAGGCGTTGGTCACACACTGAGTGCTAACAGCTTAACATGCAGTAATGCCTCTGAGAGGAATATTGATATCTGTGGTCTCTGGGTAAATGATAACCTGGCATAATGATTCCCATAATAAATGCTGGCCATCCTGTTTGTTGTTTTCAAATTAAAGAATTCCAAGAATTCACTCGTAGCTGATTTTCCTTGAAGTGAATCACCTTGTCAAACCAGATAGGGCTTCTCATTTCACATGTAATCTGCCACATCACCAGGCAGACAGGGACAGAACAGGTGATGTTTGTCACATGTACTACAGAAAATTGCAGTGAACTGAATCACTGCTTAACATTACAGGCCTCAGTGCTGACAGAAAAGCATTTTGCCCTAGAAGTACCATTTCCTTGCTAGGCTGTTAATTTGTGCTTTTTACTTCACTCACATGACTGTCAGAGACTTGACATTCTAGCTCTGACTAAGAGAAATAAACTTAACATATGAATGCAAAGCCAAGTGTCTATGAATAAGGAGCGTGGTCAGAAATAAGCAGGATAAGACCACGCTTCATAAAACATGGTTTTCTCTACTGTAGTTCAAGGCAAGGAGGCTCATCCATGCTTGAAATGTAACAGCCCATCTCTGGCTCGCTCAAATCAATGGCAATATATCCATGGACAATAATAGAAACAGGAGCTGTTAACAACTTAAAGTACTTTTATTCTAAATGACTTCGAATTATCTTGTGAAGTTCAAAGGACATCCAAGGTCAAAAGCCCCTTCTGAGCAGGCACCCTACAGTACACAAGCTTCTGTTTCCTGGACACACAATTGATTTTTCCCTTTGCTCTAAGCCACAGGCTATGAACTCAGCACAGAATCAAACTGGAGCAAGGGGACAATAAGGTAACCGGAATCCAGCTCTGAGTTGTCTCTCCAAGGGTGGCTCGTGCAGACTGGGCTCAGACCCTTCGGTCTTTGGCTCAGACCTTCAGCCTCCAAATGCTCCTTGGACTGCCAGTCTGTGTTTGGGTGTCACCTCATGGTCTAGCAAATGGTGGTTTCAGCCCCTGTGGTTTCCTCAGCAGAGGCAACACACTCGGGGCTGGTGGAGGGCTGAGACAGGAGGCTCCCCCACACCTGGAGGCACAAGGATGGGGAACAGGGAAGATGCACCAGCTGTTCCAAAGATCAAACTGTCCAGCAACCTGCTTTGGCAGAGCACAATCCCTGTTGCTCCTGGAGTGTACAGAAAGCTGTGAAAATAGCAAGCCTGCTTTTCCCAGTCTTGATGAATCTTAAATTTTCTTTCGGCCACCTCTCCTCTTTACTCAGGCCTTTTACATCTGAGATAGCAGCAAACTTTGGAAATCAGAGAACTAATCTACCTTGTCTTACTTTTCCATCAAAACACTAGAGGTCCAGGAGCAAGCTGCCACACTGCCATGTCACATCCCTTGCCTGCAGTAGGTCAGAAACATGACCTGACATAATAAGCATTTGCTGATTCTTTATTTGGAAAAAGATCCTCAGGCTTAGCTCACTGAGCTTCAAGACAGACCTCGATGTTCCATGCACTGAGCTCCTACCAGCACTAACACTGTTTGACAGACACATGAACACGCAGAAAACAAGAAGCCAGAAGCAGCTACTCAATTAAAAGCCCTCGGGACAAAGGAAACCAACTCCTCAAAAGAAAACAGGAGGATATGGAACTAACTTTTTCCTCCAGCACCTGTGCACACCAAGCCCTCCCCAACATACTACCAGGAGAACACCCAGAGAGCAAAACCCAGAGGACCTGGCCCTCAGCACTGCAGAGACAGGTATTCCAGCATCCCCAGGGGCTTTAATCCCACAGTTTAAACTTCCAGTGGAAACCTGTATGCCTTCCTGTGCTGTGGAGCTGCAGAGATGGTTCTGTGAGCCCCAGTGTGATGTTACAAATAGTGAGTCCCTGTTTCCAAACCGACAGAAAATGAGTGTATTTTTACAAGCCTTTTTAAAAGCACCACTGCTGCAGAGGAATTGTGGTGAGAACACAGAGGGGCCAGTGCTGTACAGACATGCCCTATCAGTGGAATAACTTATTTTTTCTTTCCTACAGAAATACAGACACAGTATTAGGCTGTGATTTATCAAGCTATATCCCAAACTGTTTGTCACCCAGGCTGTTCCAGTGCTGCAGACCCTCTCCAGGTAGGAGGAATCTGCACAGAGCTGGGTGATTCCAGGCTCCTGTTCCTGTTGTTATCAGTGTAATGTTTCAAAAACCATTGCCTCAGGGGTGATGTTTGATATCACCCAGTGTCAGGCAGGCTGAATCAGAAAAATCTGCTAGGGGGAAAAAATAACAGAGAAATGGCCAAACAAAGCCCAAACCCATTCTTAGCAGGGATGTAACTCAGAATGCTGTTTCCATCTCCTGACAAATGAAGCATAATTACAACTTCTCAGATTCTAATTTATTTCTTTCTCATTATCACCTGAAGAAAAAAAAAATCTGTTTATTTTCACATGTCAGGGATCATTACCAGCAGGTAGATGTGGGACTGGCCACCTGCATCCTGTATCTTCATTTGCTTTAATTAACATGTATGTAATTCTGTTCACGAAACAAGGGCTAAGACATGATGACAGATGAGCTACAAAAATATTGTGCCACTGATTTTTTAAAGTCCTAGTCAAGGATTTTGATTTGATAATTTAATAAATGGTTTATTTGGCATCCTGTATATATGTATGGTTTCCAATAGACAAGCAGCAAAACTTAGACTAGCCAATAAGAGAACTGCAATAAATATATTTCTATATTATTATCAGTCATGTTCAGATTTTGAATATTCATCCCTCTCCCAGATTATTTAAAATTAAGAAGAAAACCAGAAAGCAGTGTGTGGGTGAGGTAGGGGGAGGAAGAGATGAAGACTGAGTCAGTGAGAGGATGAGAACACACACTTCTACTTCTTTACTTTTAGCAAAGACTTTGCTGAGCTGGAAAAGAAAAGGATTATCTTCAAGATCTCTGTGAAAACAGCGAAGGCAGAACAATAGCTTTACTTCTACTATCAAGCAAAGCCAGTGCAATTGCTACAATAATTATAGCACTTACAAAAAGCCAACACACCTTCTTACTGCTTCCTCTGGTTGGGTTTGTGTGAGAAGTTTCGCTCTGCCTAAATGAGCCCTGGCTTTCCAAAAATGATGTAGGGCTTCCAAAACAAAGCAGGCTGCCCAAATTCCTGGTACAATTGAAGAACCAAGCAATGCAACAGAAAACATCTATGAACAACACATACAAACCTAAGAGGCAAGCCTTGCTTTAGAAATAGTTATTGGGCATAAGTAACAATCTGAGACATGACATTGGCACTGACACGACACTTCCCTGTGATGGTTCATTACACAGCAACACTTTGGCACAACTCCTTCTTACATGGATGCTTCAGATCATCTCGTATAGACTCAATATGTGTGATCCCATATGGACAATCCACATAAACTACAGCCAGGTGCAGCTTCCCCTGCCTGACAGATGGGACATAAATCTCAATCTATGTTTACACTGCTCACTGCTGTCCCCACCTCGGGTATCATCAGCAAACCTCTGTGCTGCAGCTCGCTCATGAATTCCAGTTTATTAAAGTAAGAAGTAGATTTATAGTGGAAGCAAAGGTCTTGCCAAGATCTCAAATATGATTAAGAATGTCTCTGTTACTTCACAACAATCATCTTGGTTATTGCTCTGGGGAAGATGTGAGACTCCAGTAGCCCTCCTCCCAGTGTGGATTGCAAAGTGGATCCAGCAGTTCATGGCACCATAGGCAGGAGTAGCCTCAGTGCCTGTTGGTGTCATTCATCACTTGTGATGTCTCTCTTTGCTGATAAACTTTGAATATCTGGGCCAACATTTTACAGACTGAATGTCTGATTCAGGCTGCACTGGAGAATCCTAACTAGAGAAAACCACCTGGTTCTTGAGGACTGCTTTAGAGGGAAAGAATGCTTTGACCATCGAAAGCCTCTCTCTAATATGCTTTGCCTCACTAAAATGATGCTCAAATTCATCCAGGTTATTTTTCGTGAAAAATCAAAGCCTGGGAACAATGAATGGAGGCTTTGATCTTCAGTGCTAAACATCTCATAATCAAATATGACTAAGCCTCTCACAACTCCTTGCCAAGCCAAGCACACACTTTTCCCACAGAGTGAATGGGCCCAGGGGCAAAGGTGTTAATTGGAAAAGGGAAACTGAGCCTTCCTCCTCCCTCCTCATCAGATCATGCCTCCCCAGCCAGGGACACAAGTGGGGAAATGGCTCTAGTGACAGGCAGTGCAGAAGGAGGAGTGTTTGCATAAAGGCAGTGGGGCAGGGAGCCAAGAGACAGATGGGAAGGTTGTAGTTTAAAACAATTGTTATTAGTGCCTGTGTCCTTTGGTGCAGAGTGAGCGAGGGTGCTATGAGGGAGGGATGGGGAATCCCTCTGAGCAGAGGTTTTATAGGCAGTCAGTGATTTCCTGATGCTCTCATTGCCTTGGGCCATCAGACAGCCCCAAGCAGTGGAGGGTTCCCTATTCCATGTGTGATCCCCAGGCACACACAAGCCCCAAGAAGATAAAATATTGCAGACTCACCACAGCGCAGGCGCCGGTCCGTGACGGGGAGGACCCCGCTGAAGTTCCAGTACTCTCCCTTCCAGCTGACAGTGCTGCCCATGGAACAGCCCAGCAGCTCTTCCCGACCCAGCACGCGGTCCCACAGCTGGAAGTAGTACAAGCTGCCAATGAAGCTGTTGCTGACCCTCACGATGAAGCCGTCCCTCCTCTTGTGCAGGTGGCCCAGCACGAGGCTGCCCTGGGGTTTCAGGCACCCGGCGCCTCCCAGGGCTTCGCTGTGCACGAGGTTCCCATTGCAGAAGACCTCCAGCAGCCGTGTCCTGGTGTCCCACAGGCAGCACACGCTATACCACACAAAGAGGGCCAGGTCAATCTCAATGTCTCGTCTGGTGCCAAAAAGATACAGTCTCAAGTGCTTGTTTTCTCCAGAGAGCCCAAGTTCTAAGTCATTTATGTCAGTGGAGGTGGCATTGGCGTCGTAGGAAAACGCTGCCCACGAGCTGACGTTGGCAGTTCGGTTTAGGTCAATGCACACCGTGAATTGACAGAGCCTAGGGATGCTGAAGTTGACCAGGGAAACATATTTATCATTCCTTCCCAGTAAATCCAGTCGTTCTTCATGCAGATAATGTGTTCCTGTAAGCAAATGGCATTGGGAAAGAGTAATGAGGGGAAATGAAGTGTTACTTTCAAAGAAAAAGCTGCCATATGGCTTCATTTGGGTTCTTCCCTGAATGATGATTAAAAAAATTAAAACTTTCTTCTATTTCTAGTTTCTGCTGCCTTTGAAATCTAATTGAGACCACCCACACTACCAGTAAAGAGAAGATGAGTTTAACTTTGCAAAAGAAAAGTTGAAGCCCTCAAGATACGCCAAATAGGAATCAATACAGAGTTCAAGTCTAGGGTCCACATGCCCCAAGCCCCATCCAACCTAGCCTTGAACACTTCCAGGTATGGGACACCCACAACTTCTCTGGGCAATCTGTTTCAGTGCCTCACCACCCTCAGAATGAAGAATGTCTTCCTAATATCTAACCTAAATCTAACATCCTTCAGCTTAAAGCCTTATGAAATCCATGGCCAGTGCTGACACTGCAGGAGAAGATCTGTGGTGGAGCTTTAGGGGATACAGAGAGGTGGGTCTAGCTTTTTACAACTCAAGCAGTGAGTAATTCCTCTTAGACAAGAAAATACAACAGCCATCTTCAGCAGTACTTGCCAGAGGCTGCAGGGCAAAGAAGGGGGAGAAGGCAGTTCCCATGGGATTCTTGTGGGATATGTGACTGGCAGGACTGGCACCTATTCCACAAATGTCCAGAGCACCATTGCACCCCAGCAGAGACATGCTGAGAAATCACCCTTTCATTGGTCAGGCCTTCCAGTGCCTTAGAGCAGACAGATTTTCTGTGGCAAAGCTGAGAGAAAGAGGGTACATTTATCAAGAGCTAAACGTTAATTCAGTCTTTTTATTATGGAAATTTTCCTTGGTTTTCCTTGACTGCCCTGTGTGCTGGAAGTGACCCCAGTGCTACAGGGTGCATTTTGGAAGTAAGAGTTATCTCCGTGCACTGTATTGTTCTTGAGGAGAAGTCACAGAAAGAAATACAAAAACTGACGTAGAACTAATCATTGTTTTGCTGGGCTTTACAGTGGAGTGAAAAGATGGTGAGCGTGTTCATGAAGCACAGCTTACTGTGTTTGACTCAGGGCCTGAATTATTACTGCAGAATTTGGTTCTGTCAGTAGCTTTGTGCTTTTCCCAGGGCACCATGGAGCAAATGCATAGCTCTTATTTTACAGGGATCAAAGTAAAATGAGAAATAAACCATACAGATATACAAGACTATACACGGGAGGGAAACAGGTAATTAATGACAAAAGCAAGAGGCTTTTTACCTCCCTAGGTGAACAACAGTTTTTTGCAAACAAAACCTGACATTTCACCCCTTGCTGTATTTTCTCATTTGTACTGACTCATCTGCAGCCCAGACTGAGCCCAGGAGAGGCTGTGCTTTATATCCAGACTTGTAGGTCTCTGGCCAACATGGGCTTAGGGATAGACAAGGACCCCAGTACCAGTTGTAGGGAGAAGGGAAAGCTCCAGAGCAAGAATAACTGCTGCTCTGGGACAGAACAAGAGGAAAGTGAGCTCCTGTATGGAAACACCACGTGTGCACAAACCAGGACACCACCAGACATCCCCTGGGTTGGGGTATGCCCAGAGCCCACTTGCAGCACCATCCCTATGGTCAGTCCTGAGGGAAATTACTGTACCTGCCACGCGGAAAAAATGAGCAGCAACCACCAAGATGCAAAGAGTCTTGTCAGCAGAGTGCTGTCCAGGGCCACACAGGAACCTCTTCATTTTTTATGCATGTTCTGAAAGAAAGATGTTGGTGAGCACTCCTTTCCTGCACATTTGCCCAAGAAATTCAGACTACTCCTGCAATTTGGTGGAATGGGATTCGCAGCACAGGAGCCCAAAGTCCTTGCTCCCCATGACTGGGCTGATTCACCAGATCTGCCATCTCTGTAAAGCTCACAAACCCACTGGTTTCTGCTGGTTTCTGCTGGTTTCTGAAAGAGATGAGATTTACACAACTACACTGTGAATGTTTTGTTCATCTGTCACAACACTGCAAATATTTTTTTCATCTGTCACAACTCTGCAAACCAGCTAGCAACTTCCAACCTGCTTTGACAAAAGGAGACCGTGTCTGTAGTGGTGAAGTTCCCAAAAATGTAGGGGAAAACAAGAAGGGAAAGCCCTGCTGGTGCCCTCTGGGCTGGGTGTGCTTACCCACAGTCATACCCCACAGACTGTGGGATTGTAGACCACAGAGCAGCAGACAGGGCAAAAGGCACATGGAGAAACAGGACATAAGGCTGCTCGTGGACATCACAGCCAAAAAAAGTCTTTGTTCTCACCTCTGAGCTCTGTCTACAAATAAATTTTCGTCAGTTTAATAAAGCCCTGGGAACATGCTCGTAATTGGGGAAGGGTTAGTTCCAGGTATAAGCACACACCGAACACTTAAAGCAAAATCCAAATATGCCACTCCAAACTGAAAGGAGTTGATTCAATTTTGTGGTTCAGTTTGACTAAAGTTGCTACCAAATTGACTGCAGTTAATCCAGAGCAATGCCATGGACAGTCTCGATGCCAGAAAGCCCCAGACTTGCTCCCCGTGCCCTGCACACTCCCCGTGGTGCTCTACTCCCTGTGCTTCCTCTACTCACTTCACCAGGCACCAAAGGGAAGGCATTTTTCTTGGTTTAGGGCCACATTGGATTAAATCTTCAGCTATTAATGAGTTACATAAAATGGCTGTGGGGGATGAAGCAGATTCTCAGATAGTCTAAGCTGGCCAAGTTTGCTCAGTGGAGTCACTTGGCTTCACATGAGACACAGCCCTCACCTGGGGCTCCCCACAAAGGGTTATTACACCCTGGCCACTGGCACAGTGGAAATTGCCCCTTTGTGTTCAGACATGTAAAATAAACATTATAAAATTATAAACCCCCCTGAGCTACTAACAACTCTCTCCATTTTCTTTAAAAGCTGCACTTGTAAGGTTAGGAAATGTCACCCGGTTTTCCATTTACTGCTGCGACAACAAATCACTTCTCCCAGACTTCTCCTTTATTACTCCAGCAATTATTTTCTGGTTTTTGCAGTAGCACTTAAGGAATAAAGCATTACACTCCCAGCCCATGGTACCTAAATAGGATTTCTTAAATATTTTCATCCTTTCTTCTAGAAACACCATAGTTACTGAAAGGTGCTGCTCAAAAACTCACCTCCCTGTGTAGCACAGAAATCAAGGTAGATTTTTGCTCCACACTGTTTCTTCTGTCAGGTGCCAAAAGAGCAGTGAAGAGGATATAAACAGAAAATCAGGTGGGATGTGATGTTTTCAGTGGGTCAGGAAATGAAGAGCAAGATATTTCTGTCCTGAAACCACATTTCTTAGGTCCTGAAAAATCTGCTGTGATAACAGATCTCTGCTCCCAACCTTCTCTTTTATTACTCCAGCAATGATTTGTTGACTTTTGCAATAACATTTAAGAAACAAATCATTACACTCCCAGCCAGTGGCACGTCACAGGGTCGTATTCAGTTTCGTCCAGAGCAAAGTCCAAAACATGAAGCATTATAAAACACAAATTAGAAAGAAGCAACTGGACTGAAGACTTCCCCTTGTTTCTGATTCAAAAGTGACTGCACTACAGAATGTTAGTTGTAGTTTTCCCACAACAGCTTTCTAGCCTCTGTTTGTAGCATGTAGCACTATAATGTAAACACCAACACCAGCACCGTTCCTCCCTCCTGCAAGATATTAACTGGTCAAGTTCAAAAAATATTAATTATAGCTTGATGCTGAGAAAGAGTGAGATCAGGGAGCCAGTGGCCCTGGAGGAGAGTCCTGCATGAATGTCACTTTGGCCAGCCAGAGGTTAAGTCTTGAATTTTGTGAGTTTGCTCCAGAGGGACAAAACAGGCCAGGCCAGCTTGTGGCTGTCTCCTGCAAGAGTGTGATCTTCAGTGTTTTGGCAGTGGCTCCCAGCAGTTCCCATCCCTCACTGGTTTTGATAGGGACATAAGAGGAACTGGAGAGACCCTGAAACTCCCAGAGCTGTTGAACACTGCACCCTGCTCCTCCAGATAGTCTCCAAACAGGATGGAAATGTCCCTCTCCTCTGCTTTCCTACATAATCTATTCATCCATCTTCACCCTGCCTCCTCCTCTTGGTTTCCTCCATATAAACACCCTAGACTTCAAATTTCTTCTCAAAAAACTATGACAGCACCCCTTTGCCAAACTGCTTCATATCTCAGGAGCTCCTCTCCTGCCTTGCCTTCTCCCTGTGCACTGGCACAGACCCTCTCACAGCCAAGCAGCCGTGGCTGAGCACCCTCCTGCCACCCCCCAGCCTCAGCCAGGGGGTTTTGGTCTCCTTCTCTTATGGGCACACCATATCCATGGAGATTTCTAGTCAAGCACTGTGTGTCTCACTAAGTCCATGCTGCATAGCTTCCAGCATTCACATAAACCCTTCCATGGAGAGCCTTTCTTCTGAACAGGGACCGTACAGGATTTTTCAAGGATTTCCATTTCCTCCATCTTCTTTTATCTCTTTCCATGTTTTCCACTTTACTTTGATGTTTGCAATTACTCAGCACAAGTTGTTTATCAGCTTCACTAGAGATGATTGCAAAGAGTCTGGAACACCATGGGAGGACGCCTCCTCTTTAACACCGAGTCACAAGCAGAACCTGATAGAATAACCAGCATCCTGCACCCATTTCTGGTCTAAACTTTCCTGGGAAGATTTAGAAGAGGACCCTTAGGACTCAGAGCAGGAAAGGACTGAGACTGAGGAGTATAATGAAATGAAGAGCAGCCAAGAGTGAAGGCAGAACACATTCAGGCTCACTAGGGCCATTCAGATAAAAAGAAATTTTCCTTTACATTGGATGAGCGAAGATTTTTGCCAGGGGGTTGCTATGGTGACTTTTCAGCTCTCCCAAACCTCTTCATACTGTAATTACATCTCAAAGCCCGGGAGCTGGGAATCTCTGATTCTTTGGAGGAAGAATGTGGGTGGCTGACTCTTCAGGATGTTTGTCAACCAGCCATTTTTATTCTAAAACAAAACAAGAAGATTCATATACTTGTGCCTTTAACAGCTGCTTACAGTTTCTATGAACCCTTCTGGCCTCACTGGCTGCCATCCTACAAGACCTTCTTAATAATTTTTAACTAAGAGGCTCCTTTTACAGAACACCTCCATCCTGCAAAAGTTATTTAGAGGATGTTTATCCCCCAATTGGGCTGAGCTTTCTTTATACCATTGCACATTTCAATTTGGTCCCTAAACTAAACAGCACAGAGTGACGGGAGTATTTTCACATTCCCTCGGCTTTTGTTATTTACTTCAGTTGTCACTGACTGAGCACCGAAAGCACAAAGGCTGTGCAAATATTATCCACATTTTCTAGTCAACAGACTTACTGAGTCCTGCACAGCTCCCCTGAGATAACACACCATATTTCGTCTCAGCACACAATTGTTCCTGGTTGTGTTCAAAGCAGAAGCATCAGGCACCTTGCACAGTCACACAGCACAGAGACCTGACTGCATAGGGCAGAGAGAGGGCTGGAACTGCCCTCCAAACACTGGCCTGTAAATAGCATCATAAAATCATTAAAAATAACATTTACAGATCATAAATCTTAAACCTGCACATTTTATTATAAAATATTAGATTAGTTCAGGGCAGGAAAAGATAGCAGGGTATTAGTTTTCTCCTTCAAAAACTTTGAAAGGTGAAAACATTGGGGAGTATTTTCTGAGACAGCTGGCAACTGGCCCATACAAATTTCTAGGTTGCAAACTGATTTCAATACAAACTTGCCCTTTTTTTCATTCCTTTTCAATTTCAAACCTAGGAGAAAACCATGAGTTATTGAATCCTGTAGTGAGTATTTTAGAAACCTGTGTAAAATCCATATGAAGTTGTAGGTGTTCAAGAAATACAGCTTAAAGAATACAACCACACCTTCAGATTTACTCAGGTCCTTTGCTCCAGCCTGATTCTGGAATGACATTTGTTTCATCCTGTCAAAATACCCCAAGCAGGAATCAAAATATGACAGAAGATCTCCCTGGGCATGGGTTTTGAATGTCTGTATGTTCAGCCCTCCCTGGGCTGTGTTGTCTGTCTTTGCATCCATCCAACCACTTGCTGAAATGCTACCACAGCTCTGCTCCCCAGCCACAGCACTGGGGAGCACTGGGCACAGTGTGCAGCTCCTACACTCACCATCTCAGCAACCACACTCTTAGCAGCCCTTATTTTTTTCTCTGTGACTGCAAAAGACACAGCTGTAAAAATTGGACTTGGACATCGGTTTTGCAGCTATTCTTGGCCTTACTCCACCTCTGAAGTCCTCCCAGTCCCCCCTGTTTTGGGATCTCTAGCTGGTGTCCACACATTGAACTCAGGGCTATTACTCTCCCCCCAGGATATTTGTGCCAGGGGCATGGCCACAGCACACTGCACATCCTGTGAGGCTCCTGATGGCTCCCTGTCAGCTGGAGTGGCTCAGTCCTGGCCTTTCACCTGCCAAAACCACTGTATTAACCCCAAGGAGGATCAAGTCTCACCAACATTTCTCAGAGCAAATTATGCAGAAAGCCCTCTGCACAACCCATGAATCTCTCAGCAGCACCTAACAGGTGGTTCATCGATCCAGTTACTGCTGTTACAATCACTGCACATAATTGCTGGAATGGAAAGTTCTACTTCCATGAAACACACCTACATTCCACTCCCTGCCTTAATGGATCCAGAGTGGCTGCAGCATGGAGACGGACACAAATTGAAATGTCAATCTCACAACTGATTTTAGTGGTAGCATCACCTCCTAGTCCTCTGGAATAACAGATTATGAAAATTGCCTTGGAAGTAATCTGACGTTATAAGACTTTGAAACAGGACCTTTATGGTTTGAGGGGTTAATATAATATTAGAGTCATGTTGTGGGGCATGGAATTAATGAAAAAGAAAAGAGAAGGAAAGCTGAGGTAGATGTGAGAGGCAGTGGTGGAAGTTTTAAAGACCGGGAGACAGATTTGTAACAAAACTTGCACGAAATGACAAGACAGATTCTAACACAATCTGTTTAAACCTGACTCTTCTCCACAACATGGTACAGTTAAAGACACCTGGTCTGGTCTGTTCTGAGAGAGCTCTCAGATGCACTGCTCTGCATGAGATTCACCACAGTTCTGTTTGGAGCACAGGGCAGAGCAGAAGTCCCAAGCATATCCAAGAGTCCAATGAGAGTCCCCAACAGGGGCTCTGATCAAATCCCTCCACCTCTGTCACAGCAGAGTTCACCACTGAAGTGCTTAACCACATTCAGCTGCCCTTGATGAAGCCCAGCCTTGCCTTAGGTGCTTCCTCCAGTCCCCAGGAGAAAGGGATGCTTGTAGGCACACACACACACACACACATACACACACAGGAGATAAGAAGCAGCAGTTGTTCTTTCTGCTGCAAAAGAAACTTAGTTAAATACACCCCGAGATGCTTTTTACATGCAGAACTCTATGAATTTTAACTTTGGCTTGAGAAGCATGAAGTCAGTCAGTAGAGCAAGGGTTCAGCCTAACTAGATCTCCGGCTGGGTGAGCACAGCAAAAATACACAGCAAATAGCAAAGGGACCCACAGTCACATTCCATCATGGTTATGAAGATAAGCCACCAACACAGCTTTTCTGTTCTAAGGTATTTGTGACACACAGGAGGAAATATTTCTTATGGAATTTCATTTGTATCTTATTCTGAGCAAGTTCTTGTCCTTCCTTTGTCAAAGGCATAACCATATTACTGCCAGAACGAGGCATGCAAGGTCTTCATTGGGTGAAGTCTGAAGACCTTTTAATGACTCTATTAAAGAAGTGACGGTTTGCTCATCACACGGTCAGAGCTGACCCCTGGCAGACTGATCCGTGCAGATGTTCCCAAATCACGGGCAGATTTGGGACCACTGGATGTCACTGTTGCCCCACACAAGTGATGCTGCTGGGCCTTTCCTGGGCACACAGCAGGTGGCTCTAGCAGAGAAAATGAAGTATTGGAGCAGCATAAAAAGCAGAAAGCTGCTTATTTTTTCGAATGCAGCATTAAACAGAGAGAGCAGAATCGCAAGAAACGGGGAGTGAGTTTTGCTCAGGGTTCATTGCTGTCCCTCGAGGGTGACGTAAGCTCTTCTCCTGCAGCAGTGCGAGCTCAGAGCTCAGCCAGACCCTCACACAGCCCTGCAGAAGGAAACGTGCCGAGCTGGCACATGCTGGGAAGGGACGGGGGTTGTGTCCCTGGCAGCTCCGCATTACTGCTTAAGGCATGAGCCCGAGGGGCTGAGCAGGCTGCTAAGCCCAGCTCACGCTGTGCTGTAATCCATCTGCAGCACAGGAGGGCTGAGCTGCAGCAGCAGGCATTCCCCCACCTCACCTTCAGCTCCTTTTTGAACATGCTCTGTCCAGATCCTGGACAAAAAGAGAAAAAAAAACCACATTGCAGTAATACTGTGGTTAAGAATGTTCACTGCCTTTAATCCACAAGCCAGAAACACCTTCTGGAAGAGGAGTAAGAACTGTAAGCTGATCTCAGATATTTCTCAGAGTTGCATTTAAAATTACTTTTACCAGTGAGTCAGGGTCTCTCTTGCACAAGACCACCAAAATTACAAACCACAGATTTGGCCCTGTGCCCTTAATCTGTGTTACCCTTTTAATCCCTCCCTCCTTTGGTAAAATCTTAGTGATATTCTTGTAAATACAATGGAGTAATGGTTCATCTGAGCTGAACACCACTGCCCAGGCAGGAGTTCAGAAAGAAGCAGACCTCCAGAATAGTCTGTAGAAGGAGTTTCCTTCAAGCTACTGACATCTGCTTCCCCTCTTTGGCTCTTTCATGCCTGATGGTTGTGGTTTCAGGAAAAATGATCCCCTGCTCTGAATTTTGCATTGGACCATTTGCATTGGAAACATCTCCAAAGCACACTCTCTGGCTCTTCCTCCCATGTGCAGTGGAACTTTCCCTCCTGTCCTTTTCACTGAGCCTGTTCCATCAACTGTGTAAGAGGGCTGCTCTGATCCGTAGCATTCCCAAACAGGGGTCCTGCTGGCATCCCTGAATTCTCCCACATTTGCAGCTTCTCTCAGTGCACATGAATGGATGAAAACCCTGATCCCAAGTTTCCTGATACATGCATCTACATTTAGAAGTTACTTAAAGACTGGAAACTTACTGTTCATACCTCAAGGATTTATACATGGTTACTTCTGCTGCTCAGCAAAAATAGGAAAGCTCCACTTACTCCCGAGAGCCACCAAAATTGGGCAGTTGAGCAGTGAAAACAGACTAAACGTGTCAGTCAGCTGGGGCCAAAAACAGACAAAAGCAATAGGAAAAAAACTTGTTCCATAATAGCCCATGGACATACGGCTGCAGATGTGGAAGGGAGCAGCACATCAATGGCAGGATTTCCTCCATGGGCACTGCATCCAGCTGGGGAGTTGGAGCTGTCTGAACTATGAGGACTATTCTGCCAAGAAAGTACAGATGACACAGAAACTCAAACAGAGAAGTGTCATAGCTGAGATTTTTTCCACAGCCTGAATGCAGTGTATCACATCATTGCTGCTTTTCTCATTCCCTGTAGCTGGGGAATTTCTTAAAGTGATAATAACATTTTCACTGGATATGAACAAAAACCCTGTAAAAGCTTTGCAGTTACACATATTAGGCTGAGATTCGTAGCTCAGGTAAGCAGATATAAACTTCTCACTTCCACTAGACCTGGTTGTGCAGTCAGGGACCCAAACCACAGGGAGTGTCCCCAACCAACAGCACAGTGAACTGTCACATCACCCTTTAGGGACTGACAGCTGATGAGATACTTTCTCTGTAACATGCCTTATAGGCTATGATTTATTACAAGATTCTAACTTTACTAACATCAACGCTGGGAATCTTTTTACTTGACATCTTGCTTACCAGAGAGAAATGTATTTTGCCCTTTAACTATAGGTACTAGATGTGGGTGGGAGGAAGAGCTTTTGTTTTCTCTCTGTTCCAGCTAGTTATCCACATGTGTCTGGGGAGAAGGAAAAACACTCATGCAGAGGTAGAGCCTGGGAGATTGAAACACTGCCCTGAAGACGCTGTGGGTTCTGGTGCACCCCTCATGCAGATATTGTGCACCACAGATCCCAGTCACTCCCTGTTTCACAAGCTGAAAAAATGAGCCATGCCTATTCTTTCCCACCAGAAGTTCCTCCAGACTGGGCTTTCAAGTGGCCTTCAAAGAGAGAAAAGGAAGGTAGGATCCTGTTGTAGGATTGATGGATGGATGAAGGCCAGAGTGGTTGGATGTTCTTCAACTATATCTCAGCCCACCCTCATCAGCCACTCAGAAAAGGGGTTCTGGGGGTGGTCATTGGGAGTGCTGATGTCCTGCCTGCCAGAGGGATCCCTTTCCCACCTGCAACGTTCAGATCACGGTCGCAACAGTGGCCACATCACCAGTGTCTGCTGAGGGTAGAAATGGGTTTGTCCTGTGCCTTCTGCCTCTTACCCGTGGCTGTGGCTGTTTTATCTCTGCTGGCACAGGGCAAACCTCAGGCAGTTAAGTGGTTTCATTCAGGCACGTTTATCCTAAGTGCATCCTCATGCCATCCACACTCTGCTCAGAATATTTTGATTGGGAATTTCTCCTTTAACTCTTTTAATTCCTCTGTAAACAGGCAGCTGCCTTTACTTAGCAACTGCCTGACTCATTTCCTCTCTGAGCAATCCTCTGGGTTCACTCTGCAGCACTTCCTCTTCGCATTTGCTACATCTTCTGATATTTTTCCTTTTTTAGCTGAGGCAGGCTGTTAAAAATAGCAACAGGATTTCACTCTGTATTTGCAAAATCGATATTACAGCCCCAGAGATCTTCTCAAGCCCTTTCTCAGAATCATTCCATTTTCAGTTGTATAATTACTGTTAAGTCTTGAAGTAAGAGAAAGGTTGAATTTTAGTGGTCCTAAAAAATAAAAATCTTTATGAACATGTAAACTTCTTCAACATTATTCATATTTCTGTTTTGAAATAGTACTGAAAAAATACTGACATTAACAGTCTTGCCAGAGCAGGAAAAACAGACTTAAGGGACAAAATACACTTTTCTACACTAGTTTACATTAATTATCACCTAGAACTGTCCTAGTGTAAGTTTATTTTTTGCTGTAAAAAGATACCAAAATTCCAGTATGTGAGAGCCCAAACCTTGTAACTATTCAGCAGAACAGTCCGTGCTGAGCCAATCAAGATCATTTCAGGGGGAAAAAAAAAATCCAATAAAATGTCCTTTCTGAAACGAGAAAAGTCACTCTTGACAGTTACTGACACCTCTGCCAGTGCCATCCGTGCTGGCAGACACCAGCCTGTGCTGCTCCTGGGTCTAACCCATCCTGCAGGAACAGTCAAGGAAGTGTCTCTGCCAGGAGCACCCCAACCAGCCTGTCAATGCTTTGGGCACAACCAAAATTGTGTCTGAAATTGCTGGGGCCCAGGAGAAGCTTAAATCTAAACTCTGATCAACCCCTGGTGGGATGTACCCTCAGAATGCCCCATCTGCTCTGCTCGGGGCATCTGGGAGTCACAGCAAGATTTAATTGTGCTCTTCCAGCTAATCTCTAACTGAATTTTGCTTTACTGTTTGTACATGAGAAGGAGTGATAATTGAAGGGGAGGGGACCCTGCTCGAGTCCAATGTGTGTGAGTTCAGCTGATTTATAGCAGGTATTAACCAGGGCCTCACTGGATTGTTCCCACTGGGAAGAGAGGCTGAAAAAAGAGTCAGATATTTAACAATACTGAGCCTTGTTTTCTTGAACAAGAAGAGCACCAAGACCTATTCATCGTTTCCAAACAGGGGTCATTACACCCAAGACAGTCTCTCCTCCTGTTATTTCAGGAGTCCGTTAAATGACTCCTTTTCTCACTGACACACAAACCACCCAGCTTGCCTCAAATCCTCTACCCTTTACCTTTGCAAGTACAAGCTTTGACAAGCAGCCCATTGTTTTGGCTGGGAAACCAAAGAGAAATATCCAGCCCCACTTCTCATTACAGAAATAGGTGATAATTGGTCTTTTTATTCAGTTTCCAAGATCCCAGTGGTAAGTGAAACACCAGCTTTAACCAAAGTCTGCAGTCGACACACCCTCCACCTCACATGAAGCATTCATAATTCCTGATTTATTCCATTCTGCCACAGCCCACTGAAGATAAATTTCAGATCAGATGCTACACAGCATCCTTCTGTGCTGTACCCTACATTTAGTCACTCCACACAGGCTTGCACCTTATTTAATTTCCAGTGTTCAACTGTGCAGTATGTTCAAGTGGATGGTTTCTTTAGGGCTGCAGTGCTACAGAGGCTTTATGGAAAATTGTTCCATGAAAGCAGGATGAAATCTGAATGCAGAGGACAGCTTAGTGCTTGTACCACTTCTCTCTGTAACTGAGGCATTTGTCAGAAAAACAGCAAACAGGCACGAGTAGTTCTCCTTTTATTTCTGCAGGTGGCATCAAGCATTTAGCTCTGAGACATGTTTGCTCTTTTAAAGCTGTTTGGAACACCTAAAAGGTGATCTCTGTGCTATTCTACCAACCCTTCCCATATCACAACCAGGGCATTCAGAAGCAAGACTTCAGTGCTGTGCTGTGCAGAGCCTCTTGCAGTGAAATATCCTGCTCCTCTGCAGACCCTCCGTGCCTGCCCATGGCCCCTCCAGCCCTGAGAGCCCACCTCCCATGACCAGCTGGTCAGTGGTTCACCCATCAATCCTCTTGTCTCTGGGGTGGCAGTGGGACTGGAGGTGTGAGGCATGGATAGCCCCAGCCAGGGGGAAGGCTGGGCAGGAGCCAGCGGCACGAGCAAGGATGGGATTACAGCTGAAGCAATCGAGCAGCCTGGCAGGGATATCACTGAGCAGTCCCCTAGCCCAGCCCTGCAGCCCTGCCCACGCCTTGCACTGCCCACCCAGCTTGTCTCAGTTGCTGTGGGCACCTCTGCCCTCAGGCCCCTTCCACAGGATGGGTTTTCTGCTGGTTTTAGAGGCAGAGACACCCAAGGGCTGGTGCTGCACAGCCAGGGCACCCTTTCAACAGTGAGTTCTGCACAGCCACGTGCTCAGAGCACACCAGAGTCCTGTTCCATGATAGCTCTGGCTAATCCACATCCCACAGCGATTTGGTGGGACAGGGAAAGACCCATGACTAAAGTGGACCCTGCTCAAGAAATATAGATTAAATATCCATATTCCCAACCACTTGCCACCACTGTAAAACTTCAATGCCACCATCACAACTCTCAGATTTGGCAAATGTAAGCTCCCACACACATCCAGGCTGGGTGTTTTGAGTTTGCGAGGCTCGGTTGGGGATTATCTGTCTTTGCCAGTTACCTTTTTGGGTGCTCCTTCTCGCAGATGGCCCCACTGGCCACGTTGTGTCCAAACCAGATTGCATTTCACTGCAGCCCGTTGAGCTGTTACCCTATCCCCAGGCTAGCATATCTCCCATACTCACGTGCAAAGCAGAGAGAGACAGCTCAGTGGCCCGAGCCCAAAAACGTAATGACTTATTAATTTAGCAAGGCATTTAATTCACCGCTGGCAGCACTGGCTGAAGAGCAAAATGAGGAAGTCAGATTCATCCTTGTCTCCAATGCATCAAAATAAAAGAACACCTATAGCAGTGCACAGGACACTCAGAGCAACCAGGAGCTCCTGGGCTGGACACTGGAGGAAATAATTGGAAATTGATGATGCTACACCCTCCTCCAGCCTTGCTCTACAGAGGAATTTGCAGTCTGACTGGAGTGTACAGAGTTTTTGCACTGCAGAAAATATTGTTATATTTCACAATATTGTACTCTGGTTGATTTTCTTAGCTGGGAAATGTAGGCCATTGTTTTGAATGGCAAACCAAAGAGAAACATCCAACCTCACCTCTCATTAAAGAAATAGGTGGTAGTTGGTCTTTTTATTAAGTTTCCAAGACCCCAATGGTAAATGAACCACCACCTCGAACCAAGTGCATGGTAAATTTAGAACTGATGAAAATATTCCTTGATTCCCTTGTGCCATGGGAGCAGAAATTTCTGGATTATTTCCCCTTAGGAAACATTTCTGGCCTACCACTGAGTGAGCTGCTGTGTACTGAACCATATGCTTGTTAGAATATGCTATAGAAACATTTTAATACTTAAAAGGTAGATAGTGTCTTATAATTTCAAAGCACTGTACAACCACGGGCTAATTGAGGTTTATGGCATCGACTGTGAGCAGATAAGGAACTACCACTGAAAAGTAAGTAGCAGCCAACTACTGCTACCCTGAGGTCTGAACTACACTAGTTATTTTTCCAGGTGTGGAACAGCAAAATAATCGAGTTTGCTTAGATGCCACTGTACAGTAATAACTGGCAAACATTGGCATTCAAATGGAAAACCCCCACCCCCATCCACTCCCCCACCCAACTGCCAGCCAAATTTGTACAGCTGAAGTGCTGCCATCACAGGACTTGTCACAACTTCCTTTCACATGAGTTACACTGCCCTGATACCACCTCGAGTAGTGGGGTGCAGGCTGGCTGAAAATTTTGCCCCCTGGAATAGCCTGGGAACAGACAAGGCCCCAGACCTGGCAGGCTGAGCAGGTTGTTGTCTCATTGTCTCACTAAGAGGAAGAACCAGTATTGCTGGTGGAAAGCCAGCACCTCATGTTCAGCCCTCCCGAGGTTCTGGCTGCTTTTCTTTTTCATTTCCTATAGAAGAACAAGCTTCAAAGGGCTCCTGTGTCAGCCACCTGCTTTGATCCAGGGCTAAAACACCTTGAAAGTGGGAATCTTGGATCCCAAAGCAGGTGCTGCTTCACCATAGTAAGGCAAAGGAGAATCCTCAGGGCCTTTCAAACTTCTCTCCCTTTTTCTTCTTCATTGAACAAACCATTCAACCTCCAACATGTTTACAGCTGAGTTTATACCCAGGTGGGTATTATGGCACTGTGTTCACAGTCATTTATACCAGGCCACTTAGCATGAGATTTCAGACCACTTAGAGCTCACTGCTGCTGACTTGAGACAGAAACCTTTACACGTGAAAGCAGAAGTGGTGGCAAATAAACCAGGGGAAACTCTGTCAACAATGCTGTGACCTGTGCTAAGGCAGTCATACTGAAAGCCATTAACTCCCAGAAAACAAGAGCCCGAGAGGTTTCTGTCAGCAGCATAAGAGGGTCAGAGAGTACCAAAACTGAAGAGTTTGCCTGGAAAAACTCATAGTCCATGTTCTCAGTGCTTGACTGAAGTTGTTTTGCTGGGTATTGGGTGTTCAGGTGGTTGGTGGATGCTGTGCATGGTTCACTGTGCATGGATACAGCTGGCGAGAATTACCCTCTGGAGGGTTCTTCTGGAGGTAATATTATTTATATCATCACCCAGCATTGCCACAAAATTTATCTAAAGGATTCCTACACGCTACTATTATGTCTCGTTTATTTCAGAAATATTTAAATGTCTTGCTAGTTTGGCCCTTACATTTCCAGAAGGAACACAATCTGGTTGCCCTTGCCAAAGATGCAAATAAATATAAATCTAGAAGGCAACAGATTGGACAGAATGGATTTCACAGGAAGCTATAACCCTGTATGCTTCTGAACCCATGGCCCACAGCATCAATTTACTCACCATGACGCACTTACCTATTATTTTACACTCACAATGCTTCGAAGAACCGAGCCGGTGCTCATTACTGACAGCTACCCTGGAGCCCTAATTGCAGAGCACATCCCTGATTGCTTTGGAGGGACTGGATAACTGATTGGCTCTGTGGGCAGAGTGGCACTGACAGACTTTTACCATCGACATGATTTCTATCTCTGATTTAGAAAACTCCAGGTACTATAGAAAGGACCCACATACATAGACAGGCCTCACATATACCACATTTACAGACTCCATGCAGGGACCTCTTGTTACCTGGCTGTTAAAAACTGATCATTTCATAATAGTAATTTTGGTTAATTAATTTCCTTTTTCCTAAGTGGAGCACATGTCCTTTGTCTGTGAAGTAAAGCCTAATTCTGTTGCAGCTCACAGCCACATTTTGAAATGTGTTCTCCTAGGAAAACT
This sequence comes from Scytalopus superciliaris, assembly GCA_013400415.1. Taxonomy (NCBI): domain Eukaryota; kingdom Metazoa; phylum Chordata; class Aves; order Passeriformes; family Rhinocryptidae; genus Scytalopus; species Scytalopus superciliaris. Next base: position 976,203 of record VXBX01003000.1, read on the forward strand.
AGAAAATGTTTCCTTTAAATTTTAATCTTGAAGACTTCCCAAAACTGACATTAAATAAAGATGTGAACACAAAGGAACCATAGAGTGGTTAACTTTTGAGCTAGAAAATGCTCAAGGAGAAACATCTGGCCTTTCTCTTCCTGCTCCATGCCACCAGTCAGAGCTTTAAGTGAAGAGTATTCCAAATGGGAAACCTGCTTATGACAGATGCTAGTGATTTCTCAGGGCTGTCCCTGCAATGCAATCCACAGGCTCTGTGTGATTCTGTAGTAACAAATTCACAAAATAACCCTACTGTGCAGGGAAACTGGCCACAGATGGGCTGGTGCTTGTGTTTTAAGGCTCTCAGCTCCAGATCTGGCCACTTAACACTCCTTCTGGAATCCTCAGTAGCACAGCTCTTGTTGGGCTGGTATTTACCAAGGACTGCCTAATGGGTGCAAAAGTGACTTATGGGTGAAATTCAGAGAATAAAAAGAATGTGTAAAAAAAGAGTCTTGTGTAAATGAGGAGTCTGAGCAGGATCTGACCCTGCCTCTCTCACTCTGTGTGCACGGGTGTGTGGGTGCAGGGAGGCAGAGGAAATATGTGAGAGAAGCCATAAAGGCTCCCAGATAATGCCTCCAAAGTATTTCTAAGCCATCGCACAAGAAACAATATACAGAGACTTAAATTCAGGCACAAGGGATCTATTTACGTGGACAGAAGAATCCTCATGTGGAACACGCTTACAAAGAACCTTCTTTAGGCAAAACAAACAAACAAACACTGGAGTCATTTATCTCCTTGCCCTCTTTCTGTGCTGGAATACAGGAGCTGCACAGTGCTGCAGCCCCAAAGCGTGGCGGGGGCCGCTCACTGTTCCTGCAGAATCCCACTCCGGTTCATTCAGCTGCTCAGGAGGAGAGCGCCCATTTCATGGGAGGACAACGTGGGGCCTATGGTGAAGCAGCCTGTGAGACCAGGGCCTTTCCAAGCCGTGCAAGAAGCCAGTGGGAATTGCCAAAGCAGAAATCTCCAGGCCAAAACAGGAAGGAACACCACAGAGGTCATTAACAGCTACACCGCTAAAATTCTCCTCTGCTTTTTCTTACAGAAAGAAACTTCTCTGTGTTTGCCTAAGTGTTATCTCAGTACTGTTTTGCAGAGGCTGCTGAGCTTTTTGGGCTGGAAGTCAGCTTGAGGAAGA
>VXBX01003000.1:988561-1065469 GCA_013400415.1 Scytalopus superciliaris
TCCGCCGTTTCTCGGCGCTCCGAGGCTGCCGGAGCCCGTCAGGGAGCTCGGCCCCGGCGGGGGGTGCGGGCCCGGGGGCGGCGGGCAGGGCAGCCCCGGCCTTGGTGCCTAACCAGAGACTGGATAATACCCATTTCATTTTATCTCATTTCATTTAATTTTATTTCATTTTATTTTATTTCTTTGCATTTCATTTTACTTCATCTTATTTCATCTCATTTCGCTTCATTTTTATTTTATTTTTTCCTTTTTTCCTTTCTTTTTTTAACTGGCGTTCTCAGGGGGCTGAGGAAGCCCTGCCGTGGTTCTGTCCTTGGCTGGTTTACTTGCCTATTAGTGCTTAAGGTCCTTAATGACACCCTGCTCTGAAAGGAGCGCTGTGCCTGCATGGGGTGTGTGTGTGTGTGTTTTGCAGAATAATTCCATGGCACTTCTCCACGCGAAAGCTTCGTGGGCGATCTGCTAGAAAAGATAAACATTTTCTTGTCCCAGACACAAAAAAAGATAAGGGAAGATAATTGCGGTGTGATCTAAGCTAACTAACTTGGACTTGGTACAAAAGCTGCTCCGGGAGACTCTCTCGCTTGATTGTTTTCAGCGTGTCTGTGTAATTACACAAAGAGTGCTGGCAAAGGGTCCTGAATGCACAGCCCTCATCTGGCATTCTTCTTCGGTGTGTTGAGTATCAGAAATATTATTTAATTACTTTCCGTTTCTGTTTCAAAATTAAGACAGTTTAGCGGTCCAGAAGGATAACGATCTGCCAAAAGATAGCCCTTCTCACCTGCGCAGGCGGTGTCTATTTGATCCTTAAACTTCCTGCTAGAACTGCTGCATTTTAGTCTGCATATTGGGTGCACTTACACGGTGGCTTCTAAGTTCTTCTAAAGGCAGGTACCTACATTTGCTGATAGCTGTCGTGACCTAGATTTAGTCCTAAAATGAGAGGGGAAATGCTCCTCGAGCCAGGCAGCTCCATCTCCCTTTGGATATGCACATGTTCTAATATGCACATGGTGTTAAAAAAACAAACCCCCTCGCTAGATCCTGGAAAGGCTAGACCTTGAAATTTTTTTTCCCTGAGGGGATAGAAGTCACTGAACCAGAATCTAAACTTCAGTGTACATAGAATGTGTTTCTAGCAGTTATGTGCTTGAAGTTAAACTCATTGCTAATGTGCATTGAATCGATGCTGTCTGAGTGTACAGGCCACTGGAGCTCTGCTCCTGACTTCTTGTCAGTAACACTCCCTGGAGAACGAGAATGATGTTTAGAAATCATCCTTGCAATCCCGTGGTTAACAGTGGAATTTGCAAGATAATTGCCACAGTATTTGCTGCTGTTTGGAGAAGTTTGTGAGCAGCAACCAAGTCTGATACCGTGGCTGTTTGGAGAGGATGTAGGAAAAAAAAAAAGAAACACACCAGAAAGAACCTTGTTCAGTCCCACGCTACCCATGGGCAGGTTTGGGAAGGGATATGATTTTTTTCTTTTCTAAGCTCAGTTTCCTGCACGAGGGGACTCCTCAGTTCCAAAATACCTGCTAACCAGAGCACTTGGGCCCAGTTTCTGCCTCTCTGTGGGCAGCTGTGTGCTTTGCTGTCTTAATCAATCTGGAGAGCAAATATCTATACAAAATAAATAACAGTGCTGTGCACCTTTAGTTGTTTACCAGTGAGCTTCTGGTTGGGAATCTCACATTTTAAGGACAGTAAATAAAAATGAGAAACTACATCTCTTTCTGGCGGCCTCGCTAGGAGCTGTAAATATATCTTATATAGTTAACTTGTGCAACAATTCCTTTTTGGGGATAAGACTACTGGGTTCTTGTTCCCCACCTGTGCTCTCTGTAATCAGCCTCTTGATACTGGTTTCATCTGTGGCTGGTTGGTGCTTGTTAATTACTTTAAGCCTTTAAAGTGTAGAATCCCATGGTGCCACCTGTGACTAGTTTATCTACCAATGTGCTACGTTTGGCAAGAAAAACAATCCCTTTCATTCAGGCTGGTATTGAGGTGAGGAAAAGGTGTTTCTCTTTCTTTGAGTATCATCTGTAATTAAGGTTCTGCAGGCCAAATCACGTCTGCAAGGTCAGTTCTGCAGTTCCTTTATAATAATTTTCTGCCTTGACACGCTTGTCCAGTCTTATTTCCTTTAGGTGGATGACAAAAAGCAGAATTTGCTACTCCAAGTAGAAGGCAGTTAATGTTTCTATCAGTGATGCATGAACATCAGTTAACATTAGAAGTGAATTGTGGTTGTACACTGTGAAACAGCACTGCATAGATGGCAGCTGCTTACCCCATTCTTGTGATCCATGCTTGCTGCTGTCATCCTTCAGGGGTGAAGAGGAATTTCTGCTCCTATTCTAATACCATAAGCACTGCTGAGTTTGTTAAGATTTGAGAAGAGGGGAATAATCAGTTTACTTGTGGTTTACCCAGTAAGTGAGGTTTTCTTTGTTTTCTGTGGGTAATCAAAGTAAAAATACCTATAATTTAAGCTGTTGTAACCACAGTTACTATTTTTTCATTTTCACTGAAGTACTAAAATCTCCTGTCTTTTGTAGTATGGGTGGCAGAGAATGTGTATTTATTTTTACCAGACCTTGGCTGTGCAGTTGCCAAGATTTCCACTCATATTGAATCTTTGATGTGAAGGTTGTTCAAAACAGTATATTAAAATGCTGTTTGTATGTATTTTTCTTTCCAAGACCTACATGGTTTTTTGGGAAACCTGTCTCAGGACATGGGACAAAAATGAAGTGTCTTTTTCAAGCAGTCTGGCTGCAGGCACAATTCCCATGACCTGCATGGCCAAGCCCAGCGTGGTCGGAAGTTGTCTGATAAAATAACAGCTTCATTCCATCTAATCAGTTTTTTTTCCTCCCTGTGTAAGTGAGACTGTTTGGCTTTGTCTGCCCTGCCTGGAGCAGAGTTACTGGTAACAGCTTTACCAAGTGCATATACACAGAATTTGCATGAAAAGAAGGATGGATGGATGGATAACTAATAGTGAAACCTCATTGCTCAAGCAGGTAGTCAGGAACACATGCAGATTTGTCTGGTCTCTAGGTAGTAGTTATAAAACAACCTAAGAACACAGGTTTGTGCCAACAGTTACAGTGTACTGCTCTTGTGTACAGTCTTGGTGGCAAAGTCCCACCACAAAAGATGGTGAGTGTTGTCTGGAGAAAATGATTTGGGCTTCAGAAGTGTCTATCAGCCAGACAATTGATGAATTGACCTCTGCATCAGAGCTGATTGCTGGAAGAGAGAAAGGTCCTACTTCTGAATTTGGATCCTAAAAAACCTTTGGGATTTGCAATGCAGTTGTGAGTAGGGGTGGGCTTCAAATCTTGTCTGGGAAGCTGCAAGACAAGGGAAACTATTCCTTTGCCAGATTTCTCATAACATGGGAGTGCTACATGAAAAGCATCTTGAGCATTCTGTTTTGCTCGATGGTGTTCCAGTGAATGACTCGAGTTACTCCAGCTGTGGAGCAAAGGGAGCCCAGGGACCAGGGCATTCAGCTGGTGATCCCTTGGGCTGCCTTCAGTTTCTTGTTTTGTCATACTCCTCATAACTTTGGAGAAAGTTGTAAGGGTTTTTTTGTGCTTCATCTTTTTTAGCCCTGGCTTGAAAGTAGTAATGCTGCTTTGCCGAGTGCCAGGGTGATAAATGCAAAGAACTGCACAGAAATTGGATTTCACATGGATCCCGGTGGTGAGAGAATATTCCCAAGTCAAGCTGAGAACTTAATGTAATTGTGATGGCTATGAGCCTTAATTTCATTTTCTTCTTGTTCATGGAAATACAATCATACAGGATAGAGATAATTTCATGCTGATTCATAAAGATGAGTGCTACGTATTAGGTGCTTAACATTCTGAAGATTACTTCCAGTTGTAAGTGGTTTATAAAAAGGTTTTATTCTAATTTAAAACTTTAAATTCTTGAGATTTCTCCAAATGCATTTGAGGGAGATCCTCCTTGCTGTAAAGGGAAAAAAAAAAAGAAACAAACAAAAACCCCAAGCCGTGTGCATACACAGCATTTTTATTTTTTTTTTAGTTTCTTATCTATTCTCTATGTGTTTCTACGTTAAAATTACAAAAGATAAATTTGAATTCCATGCTTCAATTCAGATGAAAGTATTTAGTGAATAATGACTTACAAGTGTAATAACTGATGGGGAGAGCAGAGATACTGTGGCTTACACTATTCCTAGCTATGCATAGCCTTAAAATGTGACTGGAATTAAGGACTGCTGCTTCTTCCTACACTTGTGGTGATTTTCAAGAAGAAAATAGATAGGAATATTTAAAGTAGCAATACACCATTATTAATTGTACATTTTTAAAAGTGATAAGACAGTAAAGGAGGGTAACTATGGGTTGCTATGAGATAAATGGAAGAAATAATCTAGGTTAGTCATAATCAAATGCTGCTGGTTGTCTTTAAACTTGACTAAATAATTGGAGATGCTTGCAGTCCTCTTGTAAAAGGACACCCTGACAAATAAAATTCTGAGCATGCAGTTTTAATGGCTTCTGTTAATATGACTTATCGGATGACTTGTGATATTTTAAAAACAAAGTGGGGCCTTCCAAATCTTAGTCCACTACTAGTAAATTAGTGCCATTTCACTTCCAATTATGCAGTTTACAACCAGGTAATTCTTAATTAATCATATGTTTTCAGTGTGTTTGCATATGCCTGTCTAATAGTTAAAGCTGTTCTAGATGCTGGTGATTAAGTTGTTTGGAGTGTGGGGTTCATGGAAGAGAAATCAAAGGTTGCTCAAAGTGTTTTTGCTTGAAAGAGGCAGAACCCTCAGCTGTGCTGCATTAATGCCTCAGCCATCCCCCCTGTATCTGTGGTGTTCACAGAGCACATAAGTGAACACAAGCCTTTGCTTTTAAGGGAGGCTGACCTAGTTGCTTGACGTTTGTTTTCGTCTAAATTATATTTATATTCCAGTCAGTTTGAAACTTCCCCTTTCTAGGTGAAGGATCCACAGCTCAAGTTGCCTTTGAAGAAAACCGTCACCACGAGTTGTGCTCAGACTACCTCTGTCTGTCTTTCCTCATAGTGTTTTTTTTTTGCCTCCATAATTCACAGGGAGTTTTTAAAAAAAAACTTTTATGAGTACTTAACTGACTCTTAATTTACAGGCACTCTCTGTTGTTTAAAAGCACTGACCTGAATCTGGGGAGGGAGCAAAGATACTGTAGTGGCTTGTTCTCTGGGCAAGAGTTTTAAAGCTCCTGAGTGTTAAACTCTTTCCCCAAGTCCAAGAGGAATTGGCTGCCAGAATATAGAAATCCTGTGGAGATCTTTATGTTTAAAGAACATAATTTAGTAAAGCACATTTATTAATTTGAAAGCTTATCCTCTGTTTAGTTTTGGCAACAGAGTTTCTTAAAGGAATGTGGTTTTTTTGCAGCACAGTGTTGATCATTAGTATGTAAGTTGTGTTCTGGACATTGAAAACCAAGGACAGTCTTGTTCAGACCAAGTCAGTGAGTGGCACCTTACTCACTTTCAGATTTCTCTAGAAGACTTTCTGCCACTAGGTAATGAATTAAGAAAAAAATATAGGCTCTTTTGCCCTTTTATCCTGCTTGTATTTTTTACACCCATTTGTTGTTTTTCACTTACTTTTTCGTTAAGCTTTTCTGGTCATGGGCTGATTCATTGTTACTTTGTTGAGGTCTTACATTATGTGTAGTGGAATGTCTCAAATATTTCATTTTCTGATCAGTTGGGTGAACTGTACAGCTTTAAAAAAAAGTGCAGTTTATTTCCTTTCACATTTTGCTGCATCGAACACGCTGTGGGCCTGTCAGTGTCCTCCAGCACTGTTCTGTATTGAGTGATTTGATTTGAGGCTGGAGGCTGGTCTCGTGGGGGTAAATGCCAACACAGTCTCTCTCCTTTTGAAGCACGCAGTGTTTGAATGAGCTCTGAAGTTGCCATAAGAAATTCATCAAGTGTAAAAGGCAAAAGCAGTACTTTTTCCCTGCTGTCATGTAAAGGAGCTGTTATCCTTCCGGTAGATCATGCAGCAAAATGGTGTTTTCACGGGGTTTGTCTCGAGTTGGTTGTGACTTACAGTGGTGGGCTGTGTTCTTTGCAGGCATTGTTTGGGCTGGGTGTATAAACAATAGCCACAGCCTGCAAACGAGGACAAAAGCGTTTACAAGGACATGCTTCCAGCAAGCAGAAGCCAGACTGCTCAGGAAAGGGGGGAGTAGCAGATAGAAGTTAGCTGTTGCCAGTGTTAGGGATAGTGCAGTATGAAAGGAAGATATAATACAATGAGAAAAACAGATGTGAAATAGGAGAAGAGAGCAGAAGTTTGTCTTGAAGTTAGTTTTTGCCGTGGCTGTGCAGGAGTGTGAAGAGGACTCAGTGTTAGGCAGCCTCCAGAGCTGGAGGAGTAAAGCAGAGAGAGCTGATTTCTGTCTGTAATTTTTGCCAATACTTGAGCTAGAATTCCAGTGGGAACTAAACTGCCCACAGCAGGTTAAAGTGGGACTGCTCTGGCATCTCTGAAGCCAGTCCAATGTCCATATACTCCTGAGGCACTGGAAGGTGTTACTAATGAAAGAGAATTATCTGTAAGATAAGCAGAGCAAGTGTTAATAGTCTTGCACTCTGTGTTTAAAACTTCACTATTTGACCTTTTTGGTTATTCTGTAGCACTTAAATCTGTCTAATACTGCCCAATTTGGAGTGTTTACTCTGTATACACCTACCTATAAGCATTTATGTCACATAACTACCAAATTTCACAACGAGTCTACACATAATTATGTAAGGGCATATTTATTACATAGACTGCTTTCATTTTAGTCCAATGTATTAGGATACTTTGGAATTTCCAGTATGCAGAACCAGGTAAATACTGATTTATGTTACTCTTGAGAAGGTTCACAAGGGACTCTTAGTCATAGTTTATTGCATCAGCACTGCAGTCAGTGTCCAATATATCTCTAAAATAAAACAGTCACAGTGGATGAAAGCAATTTGTTTTGCAATTGGCAAGAAAAGTTTGCAGATGCCAACCCACAGAAACAGTGCAGAAATACTCTCTTTACATCTAAAGTGAAGCCTTACTGGAGAAATTTTCGGTGAGTACAAATACCCTGGTGCCTTGTTCTTTCACTGAGAGACATAAAGAGCAGTCCAGCCTTTCCAGAGCTCTGGCTTCCCTGTGCCTGAGTCTTACTAAGATGGTGCTTCCAGACAGCAAGGCATGGCCTTTTGCTGAAGAACATGATTGGGATTGTAAGGCTTGTTTATGCTTTATGCAAGAAGCATCACCTCTGGAGAGAGGTCATTGGGCAGATCAGCTTGGTAAGCACAGTGCAATAAACAGATTAATTTCTGTGTTCTACCTGGTATTAGTTATTATATCTGAGTTGCATTCAAACTTGCAGAGAGTTGGAGATGTGTGAACTGGAGAAGCGTCCCCTTTGGAGGGCCTTTTTGTACAACTCATACCAAAAGAGATGGTAAAAGATTGTGGTCTTTAAAAAAAAAAAAAAAGGTAGATCATGCAGCATGCTAATCTTCATGTTTCTTTGGGAAGGTGAGAAAGAATTACGGGGAGGAAGGATGTGGCAAAAGGGACAGTGAGGGGAGCAGGAAATAAGTGAGTAAGAGTAGTGTATCTGCTGTGATTCAGTTTAATTTCTTTGAAGAGGTGAATAATAACATATCTTACTAACAGTCCCAAATTGTGAAGGCAGGTGTCTTTTCCAGAGAAGAGAGTGGGTTTAGCTTGTCAACCCTGTGTGCACAGTACAGACAGTGCTTCTTACCAACCTCTTGGTGGCTTCTGCAAAAGGTGGTGACATCTCTTTGTCCTCTTTAAGCATTGTGCTGGCGGTTTCTTTTCTCAGTAAGTAGAGAGAAGTGCAGTTGGTGCCTGAGCAGTGTAAGCAAAGTTAAATTAAGAGAATACAAGTGGTAGCAGGAGTCAGTGAGGCTCCATAGCAGGTATGCTTTCAGTAGCATTTGGAATAAGGATGGTACACTCCTGATATGGCTGCCAGTCGGTGGTGTAGCATCTCTGACTGTACTAAGTTTTTGGAGATGGCTGCCAATTCTTGTAAGGATGAGTTTTGATTGCTTGGTCTGTGCTTGTATTACATTCAAGTTTGGTTTAGCTTATGTGTTTCCCCTAGGGTAAAGTGTACAGAGATCAACACACGAATTAGCCAGCAACCTTCCAGGTGCCTCTTTGCTCGTGCCCTAGGCTGAACAAGTATGATAATGTGTCCTTGAGACTGCTTCAGCTGTATCTTTGCAGGTCTCCTTATGAGAAATAAGTAGTGCTTTGTTAGTTGTGATGCCTTTTTCCAATGTTTCTAGCTCCTAGTCTGAGTGTGGATAAATAAAGGCTTACATTCTTGTAGATATGTTCCCAAATACTTACTTGTGGAGCTGCTAATTCATATACTGCAAAGGAATGCTTGTGTTAAAGAGTTTTCCATTGGGGTCAATACTTACAATGAACTGAAGAAGTCATCCAAAACTTCCTTAAACACTGATTGGGAGGGAAATCAGATTCTTGTACAGAATTACCTGCAGAAATGGTCTTGAAGGAAATCACATAAAGGTAATAAAGTAGGTATCCCACGTTGGGAATAAATACAGAATCAAGTGTGCAAATAGAGTCTGGGATAAGGATAAGACAACAGGAAGCTCCTGTGGCCTGTTGAAGCTGAGAGACAGCGTGCACTGTTTTCTGGAGATCTCTGTGCTTCCCATCTGGTGACTGCCCAGACAAAACAGGAGAACCATCTGCCTTCCAGCTGGTCCGTCAGAAGGTGCCTACCAGGAGGCTCATGTGTTTGGTTGTGGAGCCTGTCAGTCCTTGCAGCCCAAAGATGGAATGTGAGGATCAGTGGGAAAAGACAGAAAGAAGGGGGAAAGCAGGGAAAAGAGGAATGCATACAGAGGGGAGTTTCTCTTCATGATTGGAAACTTCTTGTGTTGTTCACCTGTTTGTGTGAGGTAAAGGTGTAAAACCAATACCCAGTTTTTCTGAAAGCATCAAGCATATGATCTTGGATCCATTTGTCTTAACTGGTATTAATTAATGAGTGGAAATCAGCTTAAAAGGCAGTGTGCAGAAATCTCAAAGTTGGACTTCCCTCATCTTTCCTGAAAGCATGTACAAATGTTATTTAAAAAAAAAAGGATCAGAACTCTGTTTGCTGACAAACAGTAGTTCCCTGTAGTGGAGCAAGACAAAAATGGCATCTTGCAGATTTGGCACAGTTTGCTATAAAATTAGAGATATTTTGCTGAGAAGCTTATTTTTGGTTCATGGATTGATTATTGGCTTCTTGTTACCTGCTTTAAACTTTTATGGAAAATCTAGATTCCTAACGATGCCTACCATTCAGAAGACCACCCAACACCTCCTGTTTCAGAGGTTTAGTCTGGGGGGTTTTTTGTTCGTTTGCTTTGCATAATGAGTCATTAAATCGTAAGAAGCAGAAGGATTGCTGTGAAAGTCAGCACATTCTGCTCCCGTTTGTGGTTCGGGAAGGAGAGAGCGAGTGGGGCAGTGTCTGGCCAGGTCATGGATCTCAGGAGAGGCCATGGATGGGATTCCTGAACCTCGCCGGGCAAAGGGATGGAGCTGCTTCGGTCCCTAAGGAGGTTTACTGAGAACAGCGGTGGGTCCTTGCCAGTCTCGGCAGAGGCCAAGGGTATTAGCTCTGTGCAGGGGTTGAAATAGAAATCAAGGTTTATTTTTAGCACTGGTCTTTCCAGGGCATATTGGAAACCTGATCAGTGAAGGAGGTACCGTCATGCTCAGTGCGAGGAGGCGCCGCAGCCCCTGCGCGGTCTGTGTGACCGGGATCTGGGGGTGGAACTGGGAGAGCTGGATTTATCTGGCATAGTGTCTTCCACAAGGGCCAGTTCCCTTGTGCTTCTCTGGGTTTGGTCTATCTGTGATGCCCTTGGTGCTAAACAGTGATGAGGGCACAGAGGGAAACCTCCCTCTCAAATCCCCTGACCATCTCATGTTCCAAATAGCCTGACTTTATTATGCCTGAATGCAGATATTATTGGCCACGTGTGTGGCTTATACTTTTACTAATTTTACCTGGAGCATTTAAATGTAGACTGCTGTAAAATAAATAAACACGTTATGCTGATCACAAATTATAGTTGTGAAAGCCTTTAGTGACTACTGTGGGAGAGGAACCTCAGAATAGAAATGAGATTTAATTTGCCTCTGAGAATTTTTCATGTCCAGGAAGTTTGCTGAATATGTCCATGAAGGCACCGCCCCCAAGTAATGCAGCATGTGACACAGGTTCTAGTGAAATGGTTGTTAACTGGTTTCCTGTTCTGGAGTATCCTGATTCATTACAGAATCTGCTTATTTTATATCTCTGCTTATTTTGCAGAGATAGATTTTGTGGAACATTCTTTTCCATGTAGTTTTGTTCCATAGGAGACTGCTACGTTCATTATGGAAAACTGGGCAAACAAATTGTATGTATCTGTGCCAAAGAACATTTAAATTTATTAATAATTTAGATTTCTTTTATCATACTAAAGCAAAATAAAATTGCATGTTTAAAAGGTTGCAAGGTGCAACAATATGCAGCTGATTTTCTCATACAGTAGTCAAAAGGGGATTTTGAAAATCACAGCTTCATATTGTAGATTTACCATGAAATTTACAATGGCCATAAAACCTGTCTGTTGACCAGAGACTTGGTGAAATTGAGCTCACACACCTCAGGGATGTATCTACGGTGATGGCTGTTCCCTTTTAATGATATTTTGTTCCAATCCCCAATTCATATTTAATTCTGGATTTCTGTTAGTTAAATGGATCACATCTGTGCACTCCTGCTGCCTTAAAGCTGCTACTTTCAAATTTGTAAGGACATTGTTTCTGTGCACATAATGCATTGAAGCAGTGAATGCAAAGTATTTTAACTGACATACAAAAACTCCTGACATAAAAAAATCCTTTGGCTGACTATTTCTAGACTTTTTTCACCTCTGTGTCCTTTGCAAGCTGAACTGTTTCTGTAACCCACTTTCCTGTTCTGTAGAACCTCAAATAATCTTTTACAACCTTAATTAATTGAGATGAACTGAATAATTGCTTTGCAGATATGACACGTTTTTAAACTAATGCCTTCTAATCATGAACATTATTCAACTGTTTATTTTTAAATGAATAAATAAGTACATAATCTCCCACATCCATTACACTGATTTGTTCAGCAAGATTTCTAGTAGTTCTGCAAGTAAAATAAGATGAATATTGTACCAGTTTAATTGCAGCTTGCTTCTTACTGTAACTTCGTTACAGAAATTCAAATGGCTAAACTTTGAGAGTTGAGGCAGAATTCCAGTGTTGGTCTTAACTAAACCTGGTGTAGGTGAGGAGTGAGTTTCTTCTGCTGGGCTCTTCCCAGCTGGGCTGAGTTGGCTCAGGCTGCCTGGGCACCTCCTGTCTCCTCCCTTGCTGATGGAGACTGAAGGGAAGACAGACCTGGATTTCTGTATTTGTCTGAAATCTAAATCATATGTGAGGGTCATGTTCCTTCAGCCTTTGTGATATACAAAGGTCATTTGGTATTAATGGCCTGGCTGTGTATTTCTGTTCTCAGCACACCTGCAGTGGGCTGCTTTTCCTTTGGCTGTTTTATTTGTGTTAGGATAAGTAATTTTGTTGTTCTCCACCTGGTGTTTTTTTGGGATAGATTCCCATCCATGTGACATGCAGCCGTGTACAAAAATCAGATTTTTGTCTGACTTCTAATCTAGATGGTGAAGTTACAGTGAGCTCCTTTATTAGCTGTTCTCTTTGCCAGTGGATAATCTCACCATGTCGTGGTATATCTGGTCTCTGGCTTGTTTGAAAAGAGCCTCAGAGATGTATAGGATGGAACTGAGGAAGACTTTTGTTTGCTGCTGCAGTGAAAAATTAATTCAAGACATGGCAACAGCTGCGGGTGACAATTTAGAGTTGCTGAATAAGTATTGTAATCAGCATTTATCACTGACATCACATGGGATTAAACACTTTGAGGTGATTGTTCTTGGCCGCAGCCTTAGGGAGGGTTATTACCATGACACAACTAGTTGTCATGGCAATGCATGGAGAACAGGGAGATTCTTCCTTCCTCCTTTGCATTCTGCACTACTCACATTAAAGGGAAGTCTGAGATCATTGGCAAAGCTGTTGTCTTCTTTTTTAAAATATAACACCAAAATCTGCTGTTGGCCCTTCATGCTCTGGTTGAGATCACAGTAGTTGCACATTCCTTTTGTGGGTTGCCTCTTCTGTGTAAAACAGGCCTGTGAGAAATGACACTTGGTTGTGTGGTGTGTTCTCCTGCATCCCCTGAAGTGGGGCTCCTCTTAGGAGCAAAGTTGAGCTCCCTGTGTGTGTCAGCCAAGGTGAGAACAAGGTGTCACTGTGTGAGGACATTCCCGTTTGAGCTGTGCAGGGAAATGGGGTAATGCTGTCTTACAGGCTGCCCTGCCTGCTTTCCCTGTAACACTTCACCTTCACACCCTGCAAGGTGATTAGTGAAAGTTGATACTAAAATTAAAAAAATCTGTGGAAAGTGATACAGCAAATTAGTCTCTCTGACTTCATAATGGGTGTTGTTATTTTAGCCACATTAATATCAGTAGCATTTCCTTTCTGTACGATGAACTGCCATCGTAGCCCTGCAGTTGACTGTACTCACCTTGGTGAAACCTGAATAAGGTGAATGGGTCCCTGCACAAATGCTCAAATTACTGTTTTGGAGTCTAATTTAACAATTAAAATTTATTTTTGAAGATCCAGTTTTAGAAGTACATTGTAAGCATCCCTTAATGGTTCACTTTATGCAGCTTCCCCACTTTGTGTTTCATGTCATGAAGTAATGACAGGTCTTCATAAACCTTTTGCTGCTCGGGTCTCATCAGAGTATGATTCTGCCAGGGCTAATGGACTATTGCATTATGTCCAGCCCACAAATGCACATGTGATAGCAAAGAGTTTCTATTACTAAGTGTAAGTCAGACTTGTAACTGTGCTAAATACCTGGTTTTGTCTTAGAAGAATTATATAATAAATTTGATGGTTTTGAAGCTCTGTAGTCCTTTGCTGTGCATTTTAAAACATAAGGTTTTGTAACTGTGGTTTTTACAAAGAAAAGCTGTGCCAGGTCCAAGGTCTCACTTGACAAGTTTTTCCTTAGAAATTTAGCAGGCCCCAATCAGTTATTTAATAAAAGGATCAGCAACCTCTAATGGAATTTTATGTATTTATTTTAGATACATGTTTCATGAATTTCAGTTGTGGAGCTTCTCTTAATATGGAATGTTTGTTTCTCACAGTTGCTGCAGCCCAAGCCATAGCAGAAGAAAGAAGAAGCCAAAGTGTCATTAGCCCTCTTACAGTGCACACCTCAATAAAGACAGCAACTAAACCAGGTATAATTATTGGTCATTGATCTTAATGAAGTGCTGGGTTCACAAGGGAGAGTTAGTGGGGAATAAAGAGAACATATTCTAAAAAGAAGTTTGGTGCTCATTCTTTAGGAGTCATCAGAGGCACCTGGTAGATGGTTTGTAGATTCATTAAAGGTCTGATTTTTAATGACAGATTTCTGCTCTTGACAGAGTTCAGTTGAAGTTGCCTGTCTTGTAGGCAGGGCATAAAAGCAAAAATAAATGATTGGTTTTTGCTCTGGGCAAGCTACCAGTTCAATTCTTGCTGAAATTCAAAATTTTATACCTGAAAAGACCTAAGAAGTCATGGTTGTGCTTAGCCTGCAAACAGCCTGTCCTGCAGTGCTCCAGATTTGTTGTGACAGGTGAACTATCTGTTCTCAGATTAAATTTTCCTAGATTCCTGTAATTCTTGTTCATGGAATTTAATATGTACAAGAATAAGGATGAGAGCTGAATTTGGAACAAGGGTATGTGCTCACACATCTCTGGCTACTGCTTAGGCTTTGTTTTGATCATACACATTGAGTCTTTAATATGGTGTCTGCTTTCTCTAGCACCTATTGAAAACAGTGGATTAGTTGTTGTGAGGGAATGGAAAGTGGGGAAAAGAGAGTTTTCAGCTTCCTATGAATTTTTCAGATGATGTCTTTAATCTCTATATACAGTGTGTGCAGTGATGGGGTAATGCATGCATCTCTCAGGAAGTGTCATTCTCCTTTTGATAGTAGAACTTTTGACTTTGTATTTAAATTTGAATGTTCAAAATCACTGACAATTGTGTGTCTTCAATTTTTGTTTTGACAGTGATAGATGGTTCCACTCTAAGAACAGAAGAAAGGCAAAGACTGGCCAGGGAACGTAGAGAAGAGCGGGAAAAGCAACATGGTATTTTCATGTTTCATTTAAAATACAGTTTTCTAAAATGTTTGTGATAAAGGAATAACTTATTCCTCGTTCAGTCACTTTTTTCCAGCTTGCTGGGGACAAGAAACAAGGTCTGCTTTTGGTCTGTCATCAGTGACCATCTGTGAACCTGAATGTAGAAGTGTTTGATTTGAGAGGAAAGCACTACAGAGAGTTTTAGCTTCTTGAAGCCCTGTGTCACTTCTGACCTTCCAGTTCTTAGTGACAACCAGGCAAATTTAGCCAACTTCTTACTGAAAGCCTTAACAAAAACACTTTGAAAAATAAAACTTTTAGCTTAGAACTGTTTCCTGTAGCCCTGAACACTGAAGTTTGGATAATGCTGATTCAGAGAAAACCAAAAAAGATTCAGTTAGTTGAATGGCTTGTTTGCCTTGAACACTACTTCCCTTGTTTCCTAGCACACTGAAGTGACTCCTGGGTTGAAGTGCCAGCAGTATACACTTTATCTTAGCAGGGAATCTGAGACCTAGAGAGCAGCAGAAAACCCTTGCCCAGCTTTATGCTTGTGATGTGAATCAGTGCATGTGTGTGCAGTCAGAGATGAAAGGGTCACCGTGTGCCACACAGTCCTGGGCTCTCAGCTTGGGACGAGTGGTGTCTCTCTGACCTGTTTGTTTGTTAACATAAAAACAAAGACCCACAGCAACAGGAATGGTTGTGTTATCCTGGCAGGGGGAAGAGGGTGGGTCTAGGTCGCATATAAATTCAGAAATATTTTGGGGGCCTGTATGTAGATACTGTAGATACACCCTACATTGTTGGGTGTAATTATCTGGTCTCTTGGTTCATTTCATCTGTCTAGCCGTGGAAAATACACTCTGCATTCAGCCACTAGCTTTGTGTCACAGGACCTGAAGCTTCCTGTTAAACTGCACACAGCTGTTCCTTGGTGGAGGCTGCAGAGAATAGTGAGAGAACTATTTTAACTCAGATGCAGGAACTGTGGGATTTTCCCATCTTGTCACTCAGTGCTTTAAATATTTTCATTATATTTTGGTTTTAAAAAAATGAATATAACAACATAGAAAATTCTGATTTTTGATTCTCAACTTAATGCTTTCTTACAAAGGCTGCACTATTATGTTGACAAGAAAAGTATGTGCTTAACATAGGGAATGTGCCTATCCTGATATTCCTGTCTAGACAGTAAGGTCTAGTGGCCTGCAGAGTTCTGATTCCACCCTAACCTGGGGACAGAATGTCATCATGTATTGTTATCCAGCTCTACGAGCTCATCTTGCTGTCTGCTTTAGCTTTAAGTGGTAATAATGCTGCCTGGGTGGTCTTTCTCCTGTAAGTTGCAGTGCAATATCAGTGAATGGCTAATTTTTATTTTAATTTTTTCTTTGGAATTCCCAGCTGCCAAAGAGACACAAATCCTTGAAAAGGAGAGAAAAGCAAAACTCCAGTATGAAAAGCAGTTAGAAGAGAGGCAGCGAAAGCTAAAAGAAATGAAGCAGAAAGAGGAACAACGGAGGGCAGCAGTAGAAGAAAAGAGGAAACAAAAAATAGAGGAGGAGAAGGTACTGCACATCAAAGTTTTATACTTTTAAAGAAACTCCTGCATTTTTTTCCTACATCATCATGCTCTGAAGAGGTGGGAAATGGAAAAGTATGGAAATGGTGACTGTATTAGAACACGAATGTATTTTCCACATCTGTATAGTGGGCTACATAAACACATGTCCTCCTTCCCCATACAGATTCAGCTGTACTTGAGGCACTTGGGACTTCAGGAGCTGTGGCTGCTCTTTGGCCACTGGTTATTTTTCACACAAGCAAAACCCCCAGCCCATATTCCTAGATTTCTACATCCCTTCAGTGCACTTTGTAGAGCCTGTTTGTAAATCAGCGTGGGTGACAGCTCTCAGACTTCTCTTATTTCTGATTCTTACTTCCTGGGAGCCCTGATGTGGCCTGAGAATCTCACATTCAGTTCTTCTAAATTAGAGCTCATTACTATCTGATGAGCAGTTGATGATGTTATCTATGTAGTTACCATTTGCTGCTTTGAACTGCAGTGACTGTTCTCACTGGGCTTTTTGCCTGGGCTCTGACCTGCACACAGACTAGCAGAGCAGTATTTGATTTCCAGGGCTTATTGCAGATGGATAGAAGCTGTAAGCAGAAATAAATACATCGAGTTATTCCATCCCTTTTGATGAGTAGCTCTGCTAGTGGGTATGAAATGTGGTGCAGGGTCTGAGAGGGTTCATTTCCAGGGTGTCAGCAGTGGAGGCATCACACATCTGTGTTTCCATGAGCTGGGTGTAAGAACCTGCTGTGGGTTGTTGGTGAAGAGTCTGGCTGGCTGCTCCCTTGGAGTCCAGCTGTTGTTATATTGTTCTAGCAATCCACCTTTTCCTTTTTTGTCTGTCAGTATTCTGCATTGGTGGTTGGTGTTCTGTAATCAGCTCCTGGGTGTGATTGGATTGATATTCCATTTGAACTTCATGGAATAATTTATATTGCTGGAAAACAGAAGTGTTTGGATGGGCCATGATTGCACTCCAGTGCTGTATCATCTCTTTAAGCAACTACTTTATGCTAAAAACATCCCTTACACTTCAAGAAGTGTCACCTTTACATTTATTACATTTATTCATGTAATTTTGAGAACGGGAGGTGTGTTTTAAGTGGCCATCAGGGTGAATAATCAAGGAAGGCAAGAACCAGGTGATGAGTGTTTGATTGGTGTTAACCTTGTCTTTCCCTCAGTCCCTGGAGATGACCACCTACATAAATGAAGAATCTGGCAGGAGGGAAAATAGTGTGGATTTGACCTGTAAACCTTGCTTTCAATCAAAAGTGAAAACAGATCTTGACTTTGAGAAAATAATCACTTTTAAAGAAGCTAAGCTGTATTAGGGCAATTTTGCCACCTACAGTTGTAAATTCAGTAGATAGGGTTATATCAAAAATACGTAGCTTCCAACATCGTTATTTACATTCAGCCAAGTTTCATTTAGTTAATCATCTTTCTTAGAGTAGAAGCAACAGCACAGTAGCAAATACTATGGAAAAAGAAGTGGTTCTCTTCCTAGGAGTCTGGAAGACCACTCACCATGGCTGGGATTGAGATACCTATCAGTTTTTCTGTACATCTGTGCAACTTACTGTATTGGTGTCTTGAGCTCCTTTCTGTTGTTAGTGAAGTGAAGCCTCTGTCTTTAACTGTGACTCTGAAGAATTACTGCACTGCAGGTACCTCCATGGAAATACAATACAGATTACATAATGTCTGAGTACTTTGGCACCTTAGGTAGACTCTAGTTCAGGTTTCTCTAACGGAGGGGAAGCAAAGCTTTGTATTTCAGACAAAAACTTTCAGTTTTATCTTTTGTCAGAGAGCAGAATCCTCCTCCTTTCCTTCCTGGTTTACATTGTCTGTTTTTCACTGCAACTCTTCTAGCTTGTGTTGTGAAATGGTGTAGAAAGAAGGTGAAAGTCTTGTGTCCTCAGGAGGGAGAAATGGCTGGATAATGAGCTCCCTTGGCATCTTACTGCAATGTATCAGCACTAAATACTGCTTCAAAAGATCACTTGGGATACAACTATTTCAGAGGACAAATCTGCTGTTGACACGTTGTGGAAACCTGGCTGGCAGGAAACAGTCTTTCGTGGTTACAGTTCATCTTTATGCACCAGAGCTGAAGGTCCCCTGTTAGCAGTTACTAGTTCTGGAGACAGCAGCAAAAGCTTCCTTCTGCCCCCCTTGCCCTGTCAGCAGTGGTTACTGAGGTCTAGAGTTGACTGGTCTTTTCTTGCAATTTTGCCTTTGTCTTGTTGTTTCTGTTTTCATCATGTATTTTCATCATGTACATGTTAGTGTATGTTAAGATTAGGATCAGTGTTGGTGTAGTTCTTTGAAAATACAAATAACCTTATGTTTGGTATTCTATAATGAGAGTTCTTAACACCTTTTAGAAATAACTTCAGAATATAAGTCGTTTAAAGGGTAAACATTTACTTTTGCTCAGTTTGGGGTTCATCCCTATTTAGAAAATAAGTAGTGCTGTTTACTGAATAGGAAATCTGTTTGGTGGCTATTTTAAGTAAAGAGTAGAATAGATTATCTGTGCTTTAGCTCAACCTAATCATGTTTGCACTGTTTTGAAGCCATTAATTGCACTCAACATTCTTTACATGATAGTTTTTGTAACAAAAGCTTGTTAATCAGGCAGCATAGGTAAAACATAAATCATGAGTCTGTATTTTGTTCTCTGGTGTAGCTGTGCTTAATGGTTACAAGCTTCATAGAGATGTTGTTTGATAGGAGAGATATGAAGCAGTTATGCATCGTACCTTGGAACGGAATCAGCGACTGGAAACACGGCAGAAGAGATGGTCCTGGGGAGGATCTGTAACTCCAGATTCAGAAAGCAAAACAGGTAAGCAGCACATTTTCTAGTAGAACTAAAATCACAGAATATTCTGTGTGAACACTGGCAGATGCAGCACTATTCATAGGGGCCTGGGCATCCTTTCCTATCTTGGATCTTAAAGCAGGATCTCCTGATAGTTAGTGGGGAAGAATCGTATCTGTACTTGCCCTGAAATGCTGCTCAGACTTAGGGCTATTTTTGACCTTGAGAAGAGTTAGAGAGAAGCCCTATGGGAAGTACAAGACCCGACAGCATTGCATTGCCAGCCCCCAGCCATCAGAGAAGGGGGATTATAATGTATAGTGTTAAAATAATTTAGTCTTTCAAATGCAATACATACAATGGAGTGTTAAGCCCCAGTTGTTCTGTAATATCGCATCTGAAATGAGATTTCTAAACACACTTTTAGAATTACAGAATGCTGACTGATTATTTGAACACCCAGTAATGGGTAAGGAGATTCAGTGGGTGGTGCCCAAACTTCTCAGAGCATGGGTTCTGTTCTAGATTAGGTGATGTGGTTTAACACTCTTTAATTTGAGCTCAGATCTTTTCCTGTTTCACACAATTAACTGTTCCTGCTTGTAAACGTTCTAAAATCAGACCAGCAAATCAGGATTGCAGTGAAAGGAATCTAACTGGAAGACCCTGCCAATATGTAGCTTAAGTTATTGTCAAAGAATAAAACAAAATTTAAAAAGTGCTTCAATTCAGCCTATCTCCTGTATTGGTAGAACTGTACTGAGTTTGTTTTAGTGCTGACATCTTCTGTCTGTGTGTTTATAACATGTTTAAAAGTGCTTTGATATAAGTTACCATTATTATATCTGGTGTCCCCATTTTTTTGGTTAACTTGCATTTTTTGCTACTTGACCTGGTGACTTACAAACCTCCTTCTTCTGCAGAACAACAGAGCACAGATGAAGGTGGAACTGGTGGTATTGATTTCTAAAATGTTTTCTTTCTGTTGTTTTACACTTACTACTAACCTTTTAAACTTGAGTTCTTCTTTCTCTGAAACTGAGGAAAACCAGCTTCTTATAGATCTTTTCCTGGATCTTGGCCAGCTGTGCAACAAATGTGATCCCTAAGTAGAAAGCAGCCCCCCTCATTTTAAGCATCCCTCCCAGCTAATTCAACTATAGCTTAAGTCATGGCATCCTGAGGGAATTTTCAGGGAAAGGGTGGTGGTGTGCCTTTGGGTTTTTAAAGATGGCTACATACAGCATGGGTAGAAGAGAAATTCTTAGGGCCAAATATTTGAATATAAATCAGTTCAGTAGTGTAAGCTTTTGCATTTTTACAGGGCAATTTCAAACCCTTTCATTGCTGCCTAATTTGCAAAAAGTACATGGTAGGGCTTGGTTTGTTTTCTTTTTACTTTGTTTTTACCAGCAATTGAAGTAACATTTGCAAAATCAAATGATATTTTGCTGAAACTTTTGTGAAAGGGAAAGAATCCTTTGTGCAGTTTGATACTTTTTCCATGAAAGGCTTTGCAGAATCAGATCTGTCCAATTATCTAAAGATAATTCTACATTAAATGTGTTTTCATTGGATTTCTGGCACTTTGCAGTGCAGAAACTGAGCCATTCATAGAAATGCTTTGAATCACTGATATATTTTTCAAGGCTATATATTTAATAAGCCAAATTATTTCTCGTAGCTGGTTTGAGATGATGATAACTCTCAGCTGAGCCCCAGCTGAATCTGAATCCTGGCAATCTGTGCATGCCCACAGCATTACTAATGCAATGCAGCTGTTCTGTAACACAGACAAGTGAGACTCGAAAATGCAATGAAAGTCTGACAGAGTATGATTTAACTACTCTGGCAATACAGCAGAAGCATGTCTTTTTTATTTAACTTCTCTCCTCCCTTACTCTGCATAGCACGAATCCCTGATTTTCTCCAAAATTAGCCAGTTTGGCTGGATTGGTTTACATGCTTTCCATGTATTCCTTGGATATGTATTTAAATCCAATTACTATATCCCACATTAGCAAATATCATTTAACCTTGAAACTGGGAAATCACATTTGTCTTCCTGAGTTTTTTCTACCTTATTTTAAATCTAAACTTTGTAACAAACATTCTTTGCTTTCCCCCCGAACTGAGGTGAGGAAATGAGCCTTTTCTCTCCTTTTGGTTGTGGAGGAAGTGCTGCTGAAGCACATTGAAGATAAAACATCTTCGAACACAAATGCTCCTGATACAATAATAGGTATTTAAATTGTAACATGCATTATAAAGTAACAAGAGGAGGAGCAGATAATTCAGCTACAGTAGATCAATTTGGATAACTTGGCACCAACTTGGAAAAAAAATTGCTATGAAGATAACCAGATAATGCAGTCTTAGTCAAACCCTTGTGCATCCACACTGGTTTAAATTTGTGTTTGATTTTATGTTAATGTTTCAAGCATACAGGTTTTATGCATGGGGTAGATAATGTGGAACAGTGGTTGGTTTTACACCTGTCATATTTATTCCTGTTTCAGGGTAATTGTTTTTAACTTTTTGAGAGCTCATCACATAATTATTATTAAAAATCTGCCAAAGCCATGTAGGATACTTAAGGTCAGCTGACTTTCTAAAAAATCCTCATTTGTCCCATTTCACCTTATTTTTGCATAATTGCAGGAAAGACAACAATTAACCTTTTTTTTTTTTTTTTTTTTACTCTGAAAATATGAGCTCTGCTACATTGCACCACTGGGGCTGAGTAGTGCACTGTCTTTAACAGCACGTCTAGAACCACTTTCAATACAATATTATTTTTCCACCATGACTTTCTGTGGCAGATTCAGGATCTTGAAATGAGAAGCATTGGGGGAACAGATTTCAAATATTAGGGCTAAAGGCTTTCTTGTCTATTGTATTGGTGTGCAAAAAAATTACAGTCAGATGTGTCTGTCTTCCGTGAACTGACTGTGTCAACAGTGATAGTTTGCAGGAGGTGTCCTGTGAGCGATATTTTTGGGTGATACAGTGTGCTCTGGAAAGTGAATCCTGTGTAATTTGAACATTTCCCCAGCCATCACTCTGTAGCATGTACAGAGTGTGATTCACTGAGACCACAGCAAGGATCCTGCTGATGGCCTGAAATTTAAAAATTGATGAAAGCCCCAGAGTCAAATGCTGCATTGATGACATTGCTGTCAGTGCTCAGATGAAATGGGCAGGGTGTGGGTCTGCCAAGAGAAGTGGCCAGGCTGTGTAATAAAGCATCCTTGATGACAGAGCCCTGGTAAAGGGGGGCAGTTTAGTGGTGGCTGCTGAGCGGAACTGGACGTTCAGGTGCTTTGGGAGCAGAGACATGTTACTAGAATAGAAATGGGGCTGCCAGAGCCTCTCTGTTCTATATAAAGAGCTTCCTTGTCCTACTAGAAATTTGGAAGGAAGTGAGAGACAGCTAATCTTATTTTATGTAGCCTAATTTTCTCCAACCTTGGATAGGCTGTGCTGCAGCACCCTCTCTCAGTGAGAAGCCAGGACTGAAAGCTGCCCTCTCATTGTGATTTTCTAAAGATACCGTGTTTCCCAGCTCCTTGTTCAGTTTGAAGCCTTCCTGCATGGCAGCTGTCTGCTTTCTTTGGCTCTGCTGCTGCACTTTACTTTCCCCCTCCATTAGGAAAACACAGAAGTCTGGTATCACATGGACTGAGTGCTCTTTGCTTCTTCCATTTCAGATCCCTTGAGGGAAGTTTTCTAACTTTCCCCAAAGAAAGATACTTGAGTTATTTTTTCAAAAGATGTTTTGTAAATAGGTACATAATCAGACTGACTGACCTGAGAATATCCTGCCTGTCTTCTAAAGTTTTTTTTCTAGTGAGTCATCCGAAGTTTGCAGGAGGTGTCCTGTGGGTGAGGTAGGAAAAAGTTGAGGCCATTGTATCATATATTTGCAAATGTATTGATTAAAAAGGCATTGACTTCTTAAAATCTTAAGCAGTTAATGCAACCTCAAATTTTCTAGAAAAAGAAAACCCAAATATCTATATGAATGCCCTTTCCCAATTATATTTTTTCTGTCAAGGCATCAATTGAGATAGTAATTTGTGCTCTCATCACTGCCTTCTGTTCCCCTGAAATACAGAGACTAATTTTTTTTTTCTTGTCTGAACAGTCATATTTAGCCAGTACATTTTTCTTTTCAGTTCTCTGGTAGAAATATCATACTTTGTCTCATTATAAAACAGCACAGCCCACTTCTGGAACTTGCAGCCTTGTTGGAAAAAGAGTTAACTTTGCTCAGTATAATTTTTCTTAAGACAAGGTTCGTTTTTTTGCCCTCTGGATCTCAGTGATAGACCAAATCTCAATATCATGCAAGTGGTGAAGTCCTATTTGAACCAAGGCAAGTGTTTGTGAATTGTCTTTGTGGTGGTGTTTGCAGGCCTTGGACTCTCTAGAGTTCAAGAGGAGTCAGGATTTCCTTTTCAGAGCAGACACTAGGGGGAAACCTTCACCTTCCAAAACGCCCAAATACATGAATTATGAGTTTCCTGATTTTCGTATATAAAACCTCTTAAGGCTGTTTAGTTATCCCAATTCTCAGACTTCATTCATAAAATGCCTCTTTTTTTTTTTGTTTTGTTTTGTTGTGTTGGGAAATTATCCACTAAGCTCAGCTCTTCACTTCTTAACTAGATCCAGTGGATTTCCCTTTCTCCCTCTTACTCTGTGTGGCCTTTGCTCTTGTTCACTGTCACGAGAGCTTCCCGCAGGGCTGTCCGTAGCAATCCTTATGTCCTGGCTCTGGCTGTAAGGGGCTCTTGTGGCATGCTGGCAAAGGGAAAAGATGCTGTCTCTGTGGTGAGGAGTGCTGCTTTGTCCTTTGATACTTCTGCACTAATGAATTCAGATTAATCATCTTTCCTGTCCAATGTGCCAGTGAAATCAATTATTTGTGTTTGATGTATGGAATTTCATGTGTTTGTTATGCTGTCTGGCACTACTTCGTGTGCATTAATGCTTTGTGCTTAGTGAGTTTCTATAGCAACAGGTACATGCTTTTCCAAGGCTTTTACACTCTGGAGTAGCGTTCATCCTGAAAGTATGTTATTTGAAATGACTAAGCAGTTATTTATCTGGCTCATAGTAAACTAACAATTCTGCCATGTGAAATGTGATTTTTATGTGTGTGTATCTATCTGCACATATACACATACCAAAAAAATTAATGCCTCTTGTGCCACTTTCAGAAGAGTTGTAAAATGGATGGGGAACATGAACTTAAGGAGTGGCTTTTAGGGGGAAATTGAAAATGGGGAGGTAATGAGAAATAGGCTTTCTTGCCTTTCCTCAGGACTTGATTTTATCCCTCCAAAATAATATGGTTTGGTTTATTATGTAGAGATTGAAAAACTGTTTTGACATACCTGTGTGGAAAGAATGAAGAAAGAAGTAATGGCTTTTCAGGTTTTATTGTTATTTTCTGTCTTCCCAGTCTAGTAACAACAGACAACCTCAGCAGCTTTTGTCTTTCTAGGTCAGGAGCACAGGGTTTTAAAATCCCTTGTTTGCATACATGTGCATAAAATCTTGGCATGACTCCACTAAACTCTGCCTTTTCTGTGAATATTCCAACTGGTGCTAATGGTATCAAGTCTGTTCAAAGGAAAACAAAATCATTTCTGTTCCTCATTAAGCAAAAGCGGAGGTAGCTTTCAGGATGTAACATTCCCAGAGTGGGCTCAGCAACACGTGAAAGGTTCTGGCTCAGGTGTGGAGGTGAGATCTAAAGTCAGCACTTCTCTCCACAGGCAGCAAACGCTCCACGTCCACAGCCAACCTCAAACAGGCAGAGGGTGCCGTGAGCAAACGGTTGTCGTCGTCTGCGGCGCTCCTGAACGCCTCTGATCGAGGTAGGGGGGTGTGTGGCACTGCTCAGCTGGGGCTGGGGAGGAGGCAGGAGGGGGAATGATGGCCTCCCTCCTCCCTTGCTGCGTGACTCACTTCATATCTTGGTCTCAAATGCATTTTATGCGGTTTGTTAATCCAGCTTGACTGTTGAGGGCTTTGACCCAGTTGGCGTGATCTCTGTTAGAGGAGAAGAGTGACGGTAAAAATTGCCGTTTTTTTATTTCTATAATTGTGTTACTAAAGTCAAATCTTGGTGAATGGTTGATTCACAAATCACTTCCCATCATCTTTACAGGTTTGCATGCCTTAATTCACGCCCTAAAATTTCAGCAAAGTAGAAATAGTACAAAAATAAGGTTTGCCTTGTTCTGTTAGACAGCTTCAGTCATTTGATTGCCTGCGGAAAGGAAAAAATCAACTTAGTTTGGGCATAGGTCATAGTTGGGCCTCTGTAGACACACTTCCTTTTTAGTATTAGAATTCTGCTGTAACCAAATAGAGAAGGATGCATGAAAACCCTGTCACCTGTGGGAGTTCTTTTTGGGTGGGAGGAGGAGGTGTTGCTTTGAGCTGGAGTTCTATCATGATTGCAGCCATAGTGTGCAGCTCTGACACAGCTTCCTAGCCCAATAATTTGGTGTGATCTTCATACTGATACTCAAATTATGTATTTCTTAAACTGTTAGTGCACAACACTGCTTGCAAGCATTCTGGGTTATTTTCTGTGCCAGTCACTACCAGGGAATAGTTGCTTCAAGGCCATTTCTGTTTTCTTACTTTTTTTTAAGGATTCCTGAAAGTGTTTGCACTCTAGAGATGGATCATCTGCCAGTTTCTGTGGCCTCCAGTCTCACTTCCAACTTTGGGGTGGATGAAACTCCTGACTGCAGTGTGTTATGCTTAAAATGTGCATCACACAAGTAGTCTTAAGTGGGATGTAGAGAGTGAGATAGTTCTCTGTTTTTTCTCTTCTGCTAAACCTGTGCATGTTGAGTCTCCTCTCTGCCAGGATTTACAGAATGTATTGGGATGGGGCAGAGCACCATCAGCCTGCTGGAAATTAAAAGAAATAATAATTATGAAACGCAAGGAATTGTCCTAATCTACTCGTTAAGATAAATAATTTGCATGAGCACATACCAACTTGTTTTAGCGTGAGATCTTCTTAGAGTTTCATAGGAGCCTGCCTGTATTCCAAATGTGAGGGTTTTTGCTTTTGACCTTTTTTTTTTTTTTTTTTACAAAATGATGAAAAACATGAATAAGCCAAAAGCTGTTTAATATAAAAACAGATTCAGCTAGGTCTGCTGCAGTGTTCTGCCAGTCTGCAACCTTTGATCAAACAAGCTGTGCTAGAAGGATCCCTGACACAGACACAGCTAAAGGTGCTTTTGCTGGTTTGTGTTGGAAGGTGATGCAGCAGAAAAACTTGTGCTCATACTCTGTATGCCTGGTAGGGAAGTCAGTGACTATATCTGTACTGGCAGGGGCTCTGAGTCACTGGAGGCTGCTTGTGATTTTAAATTATATTTATGTATGATGTGTCTGGAGGGTTCATCTCTGAGTATGAGTCAGAAGCAGGTCTGTAAAGTACAAATTAAGCTACTAACAAAGTAAGTCACTAATTATCAACTAATTGGGATTGCTTTCAAACTTGCTGTCATACCTTGAAATCCTTTGTGAATCCTTAATCACGTTGGAGGAAAAATTCTTCGGTGGCCTGAAATACGACAAATTTGGACAGGACTCCGAGTGATCTACATGGTCAGGATGTAGAGGTTGACTTAGAGCAATCCTGTGCTCTCAATCTGTCACTTGGGGAGAAATGGCTATTTGGTAAAAAGATGGGTAAATTCCTAGGACAGAAAATACAGTCACAGAATTAACCAGATTGCTTCTGGTGTGTGTGTGTGTGTACGTGTGCCTGGGAAGGTGGAGGAGAAGAATGTGGAAACGAGAAGATGCTTGTCCCTGGATCAGTGGAGTATCTCACCAGCTGTGTTCTGTGTTAATTCTGAGCTCACTGATACAGAATGTGAGCAGTGGCCTTTTAAAATTCTCATTTATTTTAAAAGGTGTATAAGGATGGCCTTAGTAGGTCAAACAAGAATCTGTTGTGACTGACATCCTGCTGCTGCCATCAGTAACATGCAGGAATGTAAGAAATAATGCTTTATATAAAGTGATTCTTCCCTGATCCAGTTGTGCTGCTTCTGAAGAATTCAATATTATAAAACAGCTTAATCGTTCTTCTCTGTCTTAATGAAGTGGGGCAGGTGTTGGAGGGGAACCTCTGGGTTTTTCAGCGTAATTAATCCATGCGCTTTCACTTCCAGGTACCACAAAGAGAAGTGCCTCATTAAACAGACTGAATAACAAAGTTCCTCTACATTCCCAGCAGTCAGCACTCAAAGGTTCGCAGGTGGAACAGAAAGGTGCTAGAAACCAGTTTGTTTTGAGAATTGGGAGGCTGTAAAATGGGATATTTGAAGTTGACTTTAAAACATGTCCCAGTTTTGTTATGAATGCTTTCACTCAGGCATTCATATAGTCGGTGCACTGTGGCATTAATATTGTTATGCACATTGCAGTGGCAGATATTGGGTAATTGTCTCTGTAAACCAGCCTTATTCCTCTGAAAAGTGAGAGGGTGGGGGGAGAGCAGACCAATAGTAGCCAAACTGTTTAGCTCATGAGAAAATAGTGCCTCATAATGATAGATTGGTGGTTTTAGCTGATTGGCAGAAGCAAAGCATGGGATGGCAGTTTAGGAAATCACATATATAAATATCTGGTTAAAAATAATCTTCCTTACGCTTGGTCTCTAGGAGGAACAGAAAAGAAGAGGAGCACATCTTTGAGTAGGATGAGTAGTAAACTCCAATCCTCTGCAGAACTAGAAAAAGTGAAAAAGGAAGAAAAACCAGGTGGTTGTTTATAAAACTGAGTATTTTCTTTTAAAGCCATTCATAGTAAAGTTTGGATAGGCTTACTTTCACTGGTTTACTAGGTTCTTAAATTTTGAGAACTTTTTAATGGCTTTTTAGTTACCTAATGTTAAAGATAAATTTGTAAATGTTAAGGGTAAAATTTTTCCCTTTGGACTAAAAAGAAATCCTCTAAGGAGGCCTTTGTTAAATGGCACTGCAAGCAGATAACAACAGGTCTCTTTACTTGAGAGAGCAATATATTTGAAAGCTGGTGGGTTAAATTGTAAGAAATGGTAAAAATGTCACTGATCTGTTCACTTTTCAGTTAAGTCTTAACTTTGCTTTTTAAGCTCTCCTTCATTACTCAATTTAAAAGCAACTTCTCTGTTCCTGCTGCTGGCCTAAAACTTGTGCATGTAAATGAAGGAAGAAACCTGTTCTCACTTCAGTCTCTTTTGGTCTGTGTATTCCCCACTAGGTTACAAATAACCTCTTTCCTAGGAACTCTTCCTAAAACTGAAGACTAGCACCTTCTCTAACAGTTTTCCCTTTGAGTTAACAATTCTGAAACTTTCCTTTTTAGCAGCTGTTGCCTACAGTGGAAATTATACTCTGATTCAGAATCTTTGCTGTATGGGAGAATGATGGGTGCTGTCCTCATGGATTTGTGTGTGCAGACGATGCCTGACGATAACCGCTCGCTTTGACTTGCAAGTCTTCTGTTTATTGTGTCACAGCAGCCTTTCCTGCAATCCAGAGAATGTAGCTCTGAAGAGCTCAGTCAAAAACTTCTCATACTTTGACTGAATTCAGCATTCACCTCTGTTGCACATGTGCTAGTCTCTGCACATTAAAATGGCTACTATTAAGCAAGCCAAGAACAAGACATGCAACACAAGAGATTGCAGTGTTTAACCCTTCTGTGTTTCTGGTTTGGATTTCCCTCTCCATTACTTTAGTACTGTTCTTCCAAAACTGTTACGGTTTGCAACGATGCTCAGTCTTCCTTTGCTTTGTACTGCTTGTCTTTTCCATTATATGATTTCATGTTGGATCCTTTTTGATTTGTTCCTGTCATTTAGCTCGTCGCTCCCAGCTCAGTCCTCTGGACAGTAGCGTAATCAGTCGCCTCCTCGCCCCCACACAGGCCTCCCTAGCTAGGAGTAAAAGTGCTGCTACCCTATCGGCTGATGGACAGGATCCCTCAGGTAACAGGAGGGCAGCAAAGCCTCAAAGTTTTATGCAGTTGCTCTTCAAGCAAGGACTTACATGGTAGTTGCTAACTGTGCTACCCTTCAGTGTGAATCAGACAGTTCATACATGGTTGTGTGTAATATTACTTACCCAGTGGTCAGTAGTAACCAGTTCGTATGCTGTGTTGCATGTTTATTTTACAAAGTCCTAAAATAATACTGGCTTTTAAACTCCAGTGCCAATTTACTCGTTCTGCAGAGAACCAGATGCTGGTGCTCATTCTGGGTTTTTTGTGGCTGTTTTTTCTGGTTTTTTACTGGCAGAGACCTGCATTTGTACTCTCGAATCTGAGAAATATTGGTCAGAACAGTACGAGGAAATGAAAGACAAAAAACCCAAACAAACCTATAATTTCAAAGTGCAAAACCTAAATTTCTTTAGGGGGAGAAACTTAAGTAGGAACACGACAGTGGGGTTAAGCTACGTACAGGGAGACCCAAGCTGGCTTTGCTTGGCTGATTGTAGAAGTCAAGGCATCCTAGAAGGAGGAGAAACCCTGACTCAAGCAATTTTATATTAGTCCAGACTGAGTTGCTAAGCCCACACTGGGGCTCAGTTTAGTACTAGCGCAGAAATCTGCATCATGGACAAGCTGTAGCAGCATCCCATGTGTTTGGAATTGTTACTGGTTGTAATAATGCCCCAGTAAATGCATCTCTGGAGCCAATGTGGAGTCCTTCCTCCTCTTTTACCTTACAATTTGTGTTCCCAGTTTTTGCTTGCTTCCTCTTAAGTATGTTATCCCATCTCTGTTTTTTATCTTACACCACTTCACTTGGTCCTTGTTGGTAATGGTGACATTTCTACACTGCTCCCCTTGTGCAGTCATCAGTTCTTACTTTTCTGGTTTGTGGTCCATGGTCATATTTTTGCACACCTGTGTATGTGCTGCTTTTGTTTTACTACGAATATCTCAGTTCATGACATGTGGGGAAATACTATCTTTTTCACTGTTACTGTTAGCATGTGACTCATTATTGCTGAATTAAAGATGTATTTTTATAAGTTTACTTAGAGGTACTTTCTTCATTTCAGGAGAAAAGTACCTGTGCTTTAGCACGACCTGTGCACAAACAGAATACAGGTCTCCTTGCACAAGTGCTGCAAGTATAAAAATAAAATGTATTTTCCATAAAGTTAGAAAATCAGATGCTGGCATCTGTCACAATTTATTTGAATTACAGAAAATCCCATATCTAGTTTCAGAAGTAGATTTTTGCATCTGTGTATGCTTTTCTATCTATGATCATGTTAGTGGAAAAAGTATTAAGATAAAATCTCTTTCAATATCTTACATGTAGAGAGATTGACACTTCAGGTAAGAAAGGTATTTTAGTTTAGCAGTTGATCTTTTTCTCTTGATAATTTCTTTTACACCACATATTTTGATCTGTTAATGTGAACAAAGAGCACAAGTAGTAATAAAGTGATTAAAGAGGGAAAGGAGAATAAAATAATGTTGCACAATGCATATTTCGTAAGAGAAGTTTGTATAGTAATGTTGAGAGTCCTAGTGTAATGCTGCTTTATAAATACTCTTTGAAAAGAAGGAATATTTTCTCCTTGAGTATGGAAGAACTTGTCAAGAAAGATGCTAAGCCATTAAAACTGAAACATTTGTGATCAGATGCAGCTTGGCTGAAATTAAAATACTGCAAATTTAGTCAATTTTTGGAAAAGCATTTTATTTTTATCTGCTCCAGACTGCTGCTTTCAGAATGGTTTTATTCTTGGTGCTGTTGCTTCTGAAGTACTAATTGTGTGGTGGTGGTGTCTGTGTCCATGATCCATTGCAATGTGCACTGCTTGCAGTGTTTCCCTGTACGGTTTCTAACACACACAATCTTTCTTTCTCTTTTTCTCCCTCTTCCTTTTCTCTTGTTCTTATGCTGTGCACTCGGTACTCGTTTTGTCTTGTCAAATTCCTAACTTTTATAGAATCTCACCTCTGTCCTCGTTCAGCTTCAGCCAGTTCCATCAATTCCTCAGCCCCAGCTCCCAAAGTGCCCGCGCGCAGTCGTAGCATCGACAGGTTGAAGTCCTCTGTATCTTCATCAGACCCAAGTTCACCTGATTCAACCCAGGTTTGTTGAAAACCCCCAGGAACTGGATTTCTATTAATCTGGGGGGGTTGGAAGAGCTCAGGATGGGATTCTGTTTCAGCAGGTTTGCTTTTACTTTCAATAAGTATTATTGAAATGTTACATAGCATTTGCTTAGAAAAGACCCAGCATTAAAATCAAATTGGAATTTTATGATCCTGGATCTCTCCTGTATCTTAAGGGCATATTGTTTGCTGTTTATGATTTCCAAAGTTTAATATATATACATATATATAAATTAAACACACACAGGCCTGCGCTTTGGAACATAAAGGGAATGTGTTGAGTAGCTGTATATTTGTTGGAATAGCAGCTCCTCTGTCTGTAATGTATTTTAGAGAGTCAGCAATATTTTGGTTTGGTATCTTTTAGAAGTCAGAGACAGAAAAACCATCCCCAGGGTCTGGTTTGAGGCGCCCTCCCTCACCATCAATGTCTGCCCATAGAAGATCCCCCTCTCCTGCTAATTTGGTGAAGCGCCCTCCGTCACCTTCTGCAGTGCGGTACGTGTCCAGGCTAAATACCTTCTTTCCTTCAGGACAAAGTGAAGGATGCTTCCTGTCTCAAGACAACTGGGCTGTTAAAATTTGGATTACCTACACTACGCCTTGTTTGTACAGAGAAAGACTTCATTTCGGGTCCAGTTTCCCTTTCCCACAGTAGAGATGCAGCTCTTACTTCAAGCTTTGTCTCTGTTGTGCAGACAAAATACACTCTAGTTTTCTGTACAGTCTGGGCACCAAAACCAACAGGAAGCCTGCAAGCTTTTGAATAAGCTGATCTGCCTGTATTAGTGTGGGAAGTTTCTTGGACTGGACTCACAGGTTCATCCTTGATGTGGAGTAAATGGAGGTCTGGGCTAGCAGACCTGTTTTGATGTTTAGCCCACAAGTAGGGAGTCCAGGTGCTCAGGGTATTTTGAAATGCTGTATTTAAGTTTTATGAGGAAGGCACCCATAGTTTGTGGGTGGATTTGTTTTTAAAAGTGAGGTGTGTAATGTAAACTAAACAAAGGAGACTGCTGTCCTCAGATGCATGTCTGAGGTTTTCAGTGTTAGCCCTGAAAAATACTCTTTATTTTAACAGACAAAAGACTCGCCCGCCCTCACCTGGAGTGTCAAAACAAAGGCCACCATCTCCTACTCCAGTCTCTAAACCAGCACCCATCCAACGTCCACCTCTCACACCAGGTGTTATAAACATTACCAAAAAGAAACCTGAAGGAGAGAGCAAACCAAAGGATAAGAGCACAGAAGGAACAGGACAAGAGCAAAGTGCTTCCCCAGCCTTGGACAGGGATGTGGGAGCAGCCAGCACAAAGACCAAAGAAGGTGGGTGTTTCTCAGTGTCTGACTCATTCGAGGCCTCTCCAGTGTGTGCCAGGACTGGTAAAACACGTGGTTTGTGAGGCAGAGCACTGGAAGAGAAGATGCTTTAAGGCAGAAAAGCTGTTCATTGCTGATTGT
This sequence comes from Scytalopus superciliaris, assembly GCA_013400415.1. Taxonomy (NCBI): domain Eukaryota; kingdom Metazoa; phylum Chordata; class Aves; order Passeriformes; family Rhinocryptidae; genus Scytalopus; species Scytalopus superciliaris. Next base: position 1,021,002 of record VXBX01003000.1, read on the forward strand.
ACAATAATTTGCATGCTATGACTTTGTGCTGTGGATTTTACTGCAGTAGTTGGTTTATTGGACTTGGAGATTTACGTCAGGAGCTTTCAATATTACTGCTTGTACTGTAATTTTAAGAAAAGCAGAAATTCTGTTTGCCTTTTGAGCGTCAGCTGCACTAGCTGAGGGATCTACTAGCTTAGGTTTATAAAATCAGGAGTTAAACTACACAAAGGTCTTTCAGTCCAGTTGGTAGTTCTTAAAATGCTCCTTGGAGGAGGAAATCAGCTCCTGGTGCATGAGATGAGAGAGGATGAGAGACAGTTTTCACAACACTTGAAGGCTGGCTCAGAAAAAGTAATCAGTTGACAGGTCACACTGAGAAGTTTTCCTGATAAATTAAGGAGAGCCATATACCAGATAAACAGTTAGTGTCCTGGTCCTCTTCATTGTGCCACTGTCCCTCTTACCTGAAAAATGGCCAGCTGCCATCTCCAGAACAGAATCTGGGAGAGCCTTCTGATGAGGTCTGGCAGGCAGTTCTCTGTGGAGAAGGACTTAGGGGACACTTAATAGGAAAGGAAGGCATCTCTGGAATTTAGGTTACAGCCAGTGGCGGTACTGGGGGTGAATTCTTCAGACACCAGGTAAGTGGGAACATTTGCTTGCTGCACGTTACTGCATGTGTGTTCCTGTGTGCATTCCTCGGCTGCTGCAGTTCTTTGTCATTGCTGAGGCTCTTCCTGATACTGCCCAGTGTTGGATGTGCAGTAGTGTCAGTCAGCTGAAGAACTTGCTCATGGTACAGTTCTCTGAGCATGTGTTCCTGTAGAGGGAGGCCTGGATGTCAGTCAGAGGTGGATGTTCCCATGAAGTTGCACATCCATCTTCAGTCACGTCCTCTGTCTTTGCAGTCAGAATGCCCATCCCTCAGTGTTCTGCATTACTGTGATAAGTGTCCTGCATGCCTCAGAGGGGGCATAATCACTTGTGATCAGTGCCATCAGTTGGTTGAAACCTCCATAACAATGTGTCCTAGTCCTGTGTCTTCCAGTTATTCTGGAACAAGAACACCCATCCTTGTTCCTTGGATGCCCCACCTGTCTCCTCTCTACACTGACTTCTGAAACTGTATTAACCCAGTTTATCTGTTTCCATTTTAGTTTATTGCTAATCTCAAAGCTCTAACCATCTTTGTAGTGACTCATACTGGGGCTGGACAAAGCTCTTTTTCTTTGACACATAGAAGATAAGGAAGTAGTGGGCGTGTTCTTCAACATATAGATGATTTCATATATCTCTTTGAATGTTTTGATACACTGCAATATTGCTAAGTGAGGCAAAATCTTTCAGTTGCTTTCAATTTTCAAGACAAGTTTCATTTGAACACTTCTGTGTTGGCAGTTCACCTTGTGGGTTGGTGCAATTCCATATCCCAGACAGCTTCTGAAGTCAGAGCCATGTGGCATGTGGCAAATCAGTCTCTAGATCTTGTAGGTTCAGCCTGATTTCAGCTTTGTGCTCTTGTATCTTCATCCCATCTCTTCTCCTTCAAACTGAACTTGTTTGCCTGTTGCTGACAGCAGTCAAGTTTTGTCTCGTTTTTTGTGTCTTCCTACTAAAATACACTGTTCCACAGTAAAACACTTTTTATTTTTCAGTGACTTGGAGCAGTTGTCATTTCTGGCAGCAGCCTTTCGCAGCCTCTCTGAGAATTAAAAGGCTTGTTCAACTTAAAGCATAAGAAGTGCTCCTTCATGAGCTCTCACCTTATGCGAGATGATAGGTAATAAACTATCATGGAGCCTCACTTTTTATATCTGGGTATTGAAGGCTTTGGAATATGATTCCTAGATTGTGAATAAATGCCTTGCCTTGAAATGTGTTGGAATCCTTCCTCCATGCAACTAATACTACACTTTGCAAGTGTTCTGGGATGGTTCTCTTGCATGTTTCCCTCTTTCCCCTTCCACCACGAAAAGGTCTTCTTTGAAAAAGACAGTTCTTGGCAGGAATGACTGAGAGTACAAGGAAAAGGAAGCTGAGTGTTAAACACTGGAAGAATCTTTGTAAGGCCTGTTATTAATCATGTTGGCAAGTCTCCTGTCCTGCCCTATGGACACAGATTGTACAAGGGGTGCATGGAGATGAAAACAGTACTAAGTGAAAATGCAGTGGGAAGCTCCCCTTAGGCTTGAGGTCTCCAACCGTTTTTTTGGTTGTTTTCCCCCTGTTCTTTCCATATCTGCAGTGTTCTGAACTCTTGTGAGCAATTTTCTTCTATCAGTACCAGATGTTTATCATGTTTCAAGCTACCTTTATCGTGTTGTGGTCCTAGAACCTAAAAGTCTAAAACCTTTAGATTTCTTGATGAGCATTACGTTGTCTTACTTAGGTTCAGTTTTTAGGAGGGAAAAATAGGTTAAACCTGACGTTAAATATCAACCAGATTTGATACAACTGAGGGAGATTCCAGAGGTATTAAAACAGGATTGCTGCAGTGGTTGCTCTGCAAGTGCACAACAGAAAATGGCCTCTGCTGTATAAAGTAATTGGTCTGAACTGGCAAGACACTGATGTGGAAAAGAGAGACATTTTGATTTTTTCATGGTTGTATCTTGGCAGCACTAAATGAAGCCTCCTTCCTTTTCTGTAAGTAGGAAGTATGTTACAGAATATAGGAAGAAGAGCACTTCTGTGTCTTGAATAGGCAGATCTGCTGATGCTTTTTGTAACTGCAGAGCAGTCATCTTTCTTGCTCAGAAGGAGGAGGACCCTTTTGACCATGTTCAAATTTCAGTCGTGGCTGATTTTTGTTTGTTCCAACACGACTGCAGTTTTTTTCCCAAATCAGAAGCAATGTGTGTTCTGGGGAAGTGACATTTTTTCAGCATGGAATAAATCTGAATACTGGAAAACTCTCTGTGCCTGCACTCCATCAGTGTTGAAATGTGTTTGCTAGGACTGCAAGAAACAATTTTTATGCACAAAGCACAGCCATGATTCAACTGCTGAGGGTTTGCTCTGTGTAATTATGCCCTGCAGTTGCAGGTAGTGATTACGTGTCCATGGGGCTTAAGCAGCTCTTCAGGTATTAAAGTTCCTAATGATGACATTGTGTTTTGAGTGATTTGTCCTTAGGTTAGAAGGAAAATAGCTGGTCAAACCCTGATGTCATTGTTCATTAAAATTACCTTGACTTTGAAGGCTTATGTTAAGCAAACATGTATGCACTGTTTTGTAAAATATTAAAAAGAAGAAAGGCAGGTCCTCACCAACATGATGATCTACTGCTCTACTGACATGCAGGGCTAATTCTCTGAATATTCAGATGATGAGGTCTTGAATCACATTCAAACAGAAATAACTGATAAAAATCAGAGTTCTTTCAATATGTATATTGAGAGCAGCTGGATGGCAGCATGGTTCTGGGTGTTTTTCCTAATGTTAATTTATAGTAGTATCTCTGATGTTCAGACACCAGAACACCAGGCAGGACATGAAGAAACATAAACTGCAGGACCATATAAATATTTAGTAATCTGGTGGTTGAAGCTGTTTTGATCTCCCTGTAAATTGGAAATTTATTTGTTGCTAATATGTAGAAATACAGAATTACTGAAGTCATTAGTATGTGCCTTAAGGGCAGATAAAATGGTGATTATTTGCACTCTAAGGTACATGGCATGTATATATAAATTATTTTATAATATAAAGGCTTGCATGTTGATGTTATGGGGGAAAAAAAGGAAAAAATTAGTATTTCCTCTTTAGGGTCATTGTGTTCAGTTTCATTAGAAGGAAGTGAAGTGTATTTCTTAAGCAGCATGTGTTTCCAGTTTTCTTTTCAATGTTCAAGAGTTACAGAATAAACGTATCATTTCAGAAACATATTTTTAAGTGCTATGATACTTGGAGAGGATATTTAAGTGTATCATCTGGAATATGTCTGGATCAGCATTGAAATTAGTTGTTACTATTTCAGTGTCAGTGAGATATTGTGGCTCTGCATCTCTTCAGGGCTCCCTTTGGCTCTTGCAGGCCCTTAGATAAGGGTGCACTCTCTGGGCGATGAGCACTGATTGAACAGATAGTGAATCATTTGGCATAAGAAAGATCTCATCTCCCAGCGAGAAAGTTGTCTTAAGTTTAAGTTACTGGAGCTTTTTAACAGCAGTTTCTTTTAACCTTTGCAGAATCAGGTAGCAAAACAGTGGCAGGGACCACCACAGCTGAAGAAGCTGCTAAAATCTTGGCAGAGAAGCGGCGTCTGGCACGGGAGCAAAGAGAGCGTGAAGACCAAGAAAGAATTCAGAGACAGGAAGAAGAAAGGTAACAGCTGAGGAGAAGGAAAGGATGCTTTCAGTGGTGGGGTGTGGTAGGAATGGACACTGCAGCTGTGTATGTTTTCTAAGTCTTAATTTAAGTTCCTGCAAATCTTAATGCAGCTCCAGAACCAGGGAGACACTAGCACCATTTGAGATGGGGCAGGTTGCAGTATGTAACATCAGTTTATATCTCAGTATATATATCATGTTGCTTCCTTTTCCTTCCAGTCACCAGTGGGGCTTTTAATTCAAAACTAGAATATGCTTTTTACACCACCTGTATTTGGTTTGTTTGTATTTGTTTTGAAATGGACAAACTTCTCTGAATTAAACTTTCCATTTGATGAGCTCAGGCAGTGGTTTGATGGTACATGAAGTCTCATGTTTGATCTGAAATCTGAATCAGTAATGTGGCAGGCAAGTAATTCAGTGTTAAGTGTGCATTTGGTTCACTGCATACATGTTTTTAAAAATAAATTGCTAAGTTAGTGCTGACAAACTTTATTCCAGATCAGGAGTCACCTGTCTGTGCTTCTGTAAACATGATGGAACATCAGATTTGGTCTGTTTTCTAGTTGTGGATATAAAGCTGTCAGAAACTTGCACATAATCTGGTTTAGGTGCTGTATCAGAAACATGTCATCAGATATACTGTGTATGTCTGCATGAGCAGTGTACCTCTGGAATTCTATAGGCTGTAGAAGAAACAGTCTTTTAGGAAATCCCACTGAATTTATGTTTGACAGTGATTAAAAGCTTCATTCATGTTATGGTTGCAGATGGTATTTTTTAAATGGTTGTTGCTTAATCCAGTTCTCAATCAAACATTGCATTATTGAAACAGCCTGCCTTGGCCTTGACTTACTCAGCAAAGAATACGTACTCACAGATAGTTTCTCCAGGTTATTCTGATTTTTGCTTTGACTAGTCTGGATGGTAGCATGTGTAAATCCACACCAGAAGGTGTCTTTATGGAGTTATTTCATGACTGGATTATATAGAACTTTCTTGCTTTCTGTCTTGTGTGCATGCATACTTTCAAACAAATAAATGCCCAGTCAGTAAGCTGTATCTTGGAAACACTAGGATCAGAGAGGAAGAGATGGCCAAGAGAGCAACTGAGGAGAAAGCATGGCGGGAAGAGGAGCTCCGGAAGCAGGAGGAGGAGAGGAGAGTGTTTTATGAAGAACAGCAGAGACAGGCTGAGGAGGAGAAGGTCCGCCGGGAGCAGGAGGAGCAGGACAAACTGGCCGAGCTGCAGCACCAGGTCTGTGGGCTCCAGCTGTGCTCCTGCTACAAGCTGCTGCCATGTTTTCCAGAGGGTTGGCTTTGATTTTCCTTTCACGTAACGATTTTGACATATCTCTGTCAGGAATGACATAAAGGAGAGTTCGTCCTGTCTGAGATGGATTTGAGAATGTCTGGGGGTCCTTTCCTTCCCGTATAGTCTGTGATTTTTTTTTTTTTATTTTTTCCCCAGCATTTGGTAAATTCAAATGTGGACAGAAGCAGCTATTTTGGAATTTTTTTAACCATCAGGGAGGCTATTTTGCATATGTAAAATATTTGTACTAAGCCCAATTTCCCAGCTTACTGCCTTGAGTTACAAGGAGGTGGTCTGTCTGGAAAGCCATCTGGCTTCCCCTGGTACCTTTAAAGAAAGATTGGTAGTGTTTCCCAGTCTCCTTTCCGTATTGCTACATAGTTTTCCACAGCAAGTATCCATGTACTGTTACAAAGGCATCCTTTGAACTGAAGGGAGCTGTTCTCACAAAGTGGACTTTTCTTAAATGAGATTAATTCTGAAAATTGAAGCAGTTTTGCAATTAAATTCTTCATGTTTGAAGACCTGTATCTTATGGATAGCACTGCCATGTGTCTGAACATTTCTTTAAAAGCTTGTTTGAGTTTATGGCAGTTATTCAGAGTGTTAACTATGTTTCTGCCTTCTTTCCAGTGATACTGGAAAAAATTTTACAGTGTGGAAGGAACAGAAAATGTTCTGCACCAAGTGTCTTGGTAGCAATACCTGCCTGCCAAGATTTTTAAGTTAACCTTAACACATTTAGAATTTAATTGCTGTCTTGTTACTTTATAAATTATCCTTCTTAGACAAACATTTGTCCAGAAGTGTAGTTTAAACCCTGAGTACCTCAACAACATTTAGAACATTTGCATTATCTCAGCTGAGTTTCATTTTCTGAACCTCATAGTAATATATATTTCACGTCAGTAGCTGGGTAATGACATTTAGCTAGGATGTGATGTTCCTGTCTGTGGTGAACCAGAATCTCTGTAACAGCTCTGCTTTTGACTCTTGGGAATAAATTGTGCACTGGGTGCTCTCTTCTTTTTGTTTTATTTTCAGAGAGAAGAAGCTGAAGCAAAAGCTCAAGAAGAGGCTGAAAGACAACGACTGGAAAGGGAGAGAATTATGCAGCAAAATATGCAGGAAAGGCTTGAAAGAAAAAAGGTAGACTGTTTTGAATTCTCAGCCTAAAATAGTGGTTGGGGTGTTAAACTGAACAGGCAAACAGTCTCAGATGCATTTAAATAGAAGTAGTGTGGTTTTTAAAAAAAAAGCCAATTGGCTTTTGAGCTTTAGAAACAGTGAATAAAATATTATGTTAATGAAATATGAAAACATATTGTGATTGATGAAAGTTTAAACTAGAATGCTGAAGTATAAAGCTCTGCAAATATTTTTCATGTTTTAACAGAGAATTGAAGAAATAATGAAAAGAACACGAAAATCAGATCAAAACGAATCCAAGGTACATTTTTGTTTGAATCTGTATAATGATAGAACGGGCCCTTCCTGGAGAAGGCTTTGTCCGCCTCTGTTATCCTTACACAAACTGGCTTCCACGTGAAGTACAAAATTCTGGTGCACCAGAATAATTTCCAGCAGCTTCCCATTGTACACATTCTTCTGCTTTGCTTGTTCTGACAAAAAGTCTTGGATGCCTTTTTGTTCACGGCCTATAGAAACAATGTGACCTTTTGTTACCATTTGCAGATTGGTGTAAAAAAGCCCCACTGGTTAGTAGGGGATTTTTTTTCAGCTGTTGTATGCATTTTGCCAGCACTGTTCTTCAGTAGAAAACTTACATTCCTGGCATCACTTGTTTGCTTAAAGCAAATCTGGGATGCCCCTTGGATTGCTACAGTAAGCTGCATGTGGTTTTGTTCATGCAGTTAGATTTGTGGTCAAGTATGCATATTGAAGAACAGTTGTTCTTCTCTGAAGATCTAAATCTTCATATAGCTGAAAATCAATAAAAATTTAGCACACACCTTGGAGAAATGAGGGGAAAAGGAACTCAGGAGTATTAGGAGGTGGAAGTGGGCCCCAGAGGCTCTGGCCCAGGAGAACATGTGTTGGTGGGTGAGCTGCTTGTCTGTGAGCCTTTGTACTCATGTGGCTTCACTGCTGGGCACAGAATCATGCTCTGTGGGAGCTGTGATTGGGCCATTTGTGAAATAATGGAGGGTCAGGAGTTACTCCAAGTAACACTCTGGCAATTCAGTTGCAGAATGAAGGGAAATCTGCCTCGGAGGTGATGGAGGGAGAGGATATTGAAGAGGAGGAGGAGTTGGATCTTGAGAAGACTGATCAACCAGGTGAGGAAACTGGATGAGTCAGGTCTGAGTAGCAGTGAGTTTCTCAGTGATGTTTAAGCTTTGTTGAAAAGGTCACTCACGTAACAGCACTGTGGTGGTCTGAGACACCAGTCCCAGAAATGCCAGGGAGACTCTCTGCTTGGACAGAGACAGTCTAAATGATTTGAGAATGAAATGCCTGCAACTTTCATTTTACAAGTGGATTTTTAAAGATGATAAACAAATTTCATGTTGCTGTAGGCAGCTTGTGTATAGAGAAATGAATCTATTGAAGCCAAGTGCCTTGAGTTTGGGCTAGGAAAGGTCGTTTTGACACTGGTATTCTAACAATCCTGTTACTGAAGCTCTCTTTTTAATTTATTTCTTGTTTTCCCCCATATTCAGGAAAGCTGAATGGCATTGACTTGCTCCAGGAAGTCAAGGGGGAGGCAGAGGGTTGTTTACAGACTGCACAAAACTTGATCTCTGCAGAATGTGAGCAACAAGATGAGTCAGAGTTGAAGGCCAGTGAAGTGTTCATGAATGGAAGCGACTTGAAAAGTGATGAGGGGTCTCTGTTTGTTACTGAACCGAAGGATTCTGGGTGAGTTTGTGTAGGCAGCTGCTTTCCTGTCAGAGCAGTTACCCCTCACACAAGAAATCTCTCTCTACATTTAAATTAAATTCCGTGCTGTCTGTAGCTTTGCCTCAAATCTTGCACCCCGCTGGCTTTGTGGTGTCTTGCTCCAGGCATGTGGTGTGTGTGTGTGCTGTCAGTTCAGTGCCTCACACAGAGCAGTTAGCTCAGGCTAATTGTTTGTTTAGATGGCACCATGTTAACAGTACTGAGAAGTGAGACACAGCCAGCACCATGGCAGTGTTACTTACAAAGAGTGACACTGGCTTGAAATCTTCTCCCTTGAAATGGTTTGCAGTTCTTCTCATTAACAAAACACTGAACAAGAGGGAGGGGCATAACACCAAGAAAGAAGAATAACCTACAGAAAGCTCTAGGACAACCTTATGCTGAAACACCAGATAAAACACAAAAGCCTCCCTTGGTGGGGAATGGTTTTTTAGTATTTCAGATTTTATCTTTTTGAACATAAAGCATTTCTGTCTACTGCTGGAAAATCTGTCCTCTGATGCTTGTTCCATTTGCTCATCTAAATGCTAATGATTCAGAAATGACATTGCAACACTTTTTTAAAGTGATGATAAATTAATCTTGTTCCTCCAGTGATGGAATATAAAGACATTTTCATGGTTCTCCAAAGAACAAATATCAATCATTGGGGTTTAGATTTTGAATGTTTTAAATATTGCTGGTCTTCTGAGGCTTGGTTTTATGCTTAAAATGTTATAGCAGGAGAAAAAAAGGGAAAATGCCAAAACTACTAAAATTGGGATTTAATGGTTGAGAGCTTTAAACTTTTTGCTTTCTTGTATCAAATTTCTGGAGCCAGACCTTACCTGAGAGCTGTTAGTACAGAAAAAGGTGGTGTGTGTTGGTGAGTTGTTCTTCCCCCTTGGGTCTTGGAGGGGAGATCCTGTGTGGCAGCTGGAGGAGCTTATCTTGGAATGTCCTTCAGGATATTCAGTGCTTTGTAAAGTTTGCAGTCTGCTAATTGTCTGGCCTGCAATCAATCTAAAGGTTGAATATGCAGAAATTGTAATACAAGTATCTTTTTTTTTTTCCTAGCTGTCCTGCAAAAGAAATGGTTTTTGATGATTCAGTGAAGTTGGATGTTAATGAAGCTGATCATACTATTGGACTTATCCAGAATCTTAATGGAAAATCTGGTTCGTGGACTTTTGAGGAGTTCATTGATGTTGGAGTACATTCCAAGTCAACCAAACTGAGCTCGGACAGCATCTCTGCTGGTAACTGTAATCAAAACTTGAATGATGCTGCTACAATACCTCCTAGTCCCAAATTGGCTTTTGAGGAAGATGGTGCAGTGAATTCATTGACCAAACCTATAGATGCTTCATCAGGTAATCCAAGCTGACTTCCCTATCTGTCTCTTCCTCTGCCTAGGCAATTAACTTCCTTGCATTTTGCTCTCCTTGCCTTAACTACAGCTTCTTATTTTCAAGGCACTTTTTCCAATGTGTAGACCAGAGGGAAAGCTCTTTCTTTAATGCTTGTAACTTGAATTCTGTCAAAAGGAGTCACCAACTGATGCCTTTTTAGGGACTTGCTAAGACCCAACATTAAGGCTCTTCCAAAGACACAGCTGAGCCCGTGTGAAGCTCCAGTATTTCTTACCAGCAGTGAAGCTCATCTGTTGTACTTTAAGCTTCTTCTAAGATATCTCAAATGGCACATGTTACTTTTGAAGATACTAGCAGTTTAAAAGGTGTCTGATGTAACTCTATAGACAAGACCTTTCCACTCCCAAGTTTGTTCTGTAACTTTTCGATGCTGACCTGTGTGGTCTTACAGGTTCTCCTCAGAACCTAGCAAGGTATTAGCTGTCCTCTCTACTTACTGTAGAATAATCTTTCACTTCACTGAGGCAGGTAACACTAACCTGAAATTCCACAGATGGTTGTGTTACGTTTTGGGAGGAGTAAGGAAGCTGTATGTTCTTTCAATTCTCTGCATTTTCTGAAGGAACCAGGGCGTCTAAAGCCACATGTACTTGAGAAGCCAAACCTTCATGCAGTACAGCATAGTGTGTCAGGGAGGCTTTAGGAAGGTGCTTTATGGAAGCCTAGACTTCTGTGGTGTTGGAGTTAAACCCAAAACAGCCATATTCACAGCAGGAGCTCTCTTTTCGTGAGATAAATGACTGTGTGATCAGTTCAGATGAACGGTAATGGAAGACACGAGCCTTGCCATCCACATTTCCTTTCAGTGATGTGTAGCACTTTGTTTGATTAAAGTGTAGCACTTTTCTAGACTGAACTGTTTCCTGAGTCTCCTCTGTCACTCTGCGTCTCGCCAATTTCAGGTGGTGGGCACAGCCTGGTCGAGGCTTCCCTCGAGGCCACAACTAACTGGGCCATGGGAACAGAAAGATTTAATGTGATTCTGGTGTGAGCAAAATCATTAACTTCTTACTGAAGAAAGTGTTGCCTCTTAATTTTGAACTTGAAAATGTTTAGACTTATAAGAATTCTGTATATGCCTTTGAAAGTTAATATTCCTATAAAAAGAGAGAAAGCCTGTTGTGCTGGTTTTGGACCATACATGTCCAGGTGGTTCTGTGCTCGCTCCTGGATGTAGGCTCTTGACAGTGCTGGTAGATGCATGTGGCTTACACACAGTTATGATGGTTAAATGTTTTCTTCTCTTTGCTCTTTGGACAGAACTGTGAACACTAGAGACCTGGAAATAATCTGATTGCACTTCAGTAATCCAGTGTTTTCTCAAGTACCGAAGGCCTTGTTTTGAAAAGCTGCTTGTTTACCTTTATACATCTTCAAGTTTGCAAAAAACACCAGGGGAGGGATGACAGAGTTCTAATTTGCACCTTGAAACATTTCAGGGAAACTGTTGTGCTAATGTTCTTTTTCCATTTGTTTAGCTAATTGTTAGATAAGGTTTCCTAGTTTAAATACCCCTTGTTTCCTTTTTACAGACTTTACAGTAACCTGTTTGAGTCTTTTAGTTTTTTATTTCCATATCAGTATCATGTAGAGCAGTGTGCTACTGCAGGCTCCTCACTTTGCTGCAGACTTTGCATATTTCTAAAATGGCCCTTGATGAAATAAAAGACTCATCCAGTGTGTGCTAAAGCTGAACTCCCTTTGTAATGTCTAGAAGAAAGTTGCTTGTTAGTTCATGTGCTATTTAAAAATGCAAAATTGATTATTTTCTGTTTTGACTGGAGAAGGAAAATTCCTTATTATCCAATGTGACAAGTTTGGCAGTTTCAAAATGCAGTGTTGTACCATCACTAATATGTTTTAATCTATTGGCAAACATCAAAATATTTTACAGCATGTGCACTAATATATTGCAAAAATGTTGAGTCCCTAGATATGTCTGTCAGTGCAGTTTAATGTGTCATGCTTTTAAAAAATGTTTTCCTTTTGATTTACTTATTTATCTACTCTTACAGAAGTATTATTTTATTGTGTACATAACAGTATTAGACCACTGAAGTCATGTTTTGTTTATGTTAATTATTCTAAGTGTTCAGTTCCAGCTTTGTAACAATGGCTGAAAGTTACAGATATGTATTTCCCCTCCCCTAAAGCCTGCATTAAATAATCTATTTACCCTGAACTTGCCTGCTTTTTACAGCATGAAGAGAGTAACGAAGCATCTTCTGAAACTTGCTACTAAAAGTAATAATGCAGCCTTGTTATGATGTCTCCTGTAACAGATAGACTGGATAGATGGTTACTTTAAAGAATAGCTGTCTCAAATCCTGCTACAAGCCATTGGCTGGTCCTCCAATTCCAGTGATTCATCCAAATGGCAGCTGTGTTTGCAGTGGGGAAATGTAAATGGTTTTGCTGGAACTACACGTTGTTCTTTCCTGGACACCACAGTTGTAAAAGAAGCCCCTGTTGTTCTCCCTCTTGCTGTTCAGAAATACCATAGAACTGTTTTAGACTTTAGAGCAGTGCCTTAGGTAAAAGGAAAACTGTATTTTTGTATGATAGCTGTTTCATTCTGGCAGAGACAATCATTCTAACAAAGATGCCAGTATTTTTTTCTGTGCTGATATTTGTTGAATGGTCTGATACAGCTCTGTGTAAATACGTGTGCACTGTTAAATAAACTTTGCAGTTGAACAATGCTTTCTTTTGTAATGCTAAACTTGACCTTACTAGGCCTCTCCCATCCCTTGCCATGCTGGCCTGCCTTGAGATGCACCCTGGTGCTGCTCTAACTACTCTCAGTTGCACATTCCCAAACTAGTAGCCTCTGGGGTAGTTGCATTGGTGGGGGTGGGAGGGTATTTGCACTAACACCTTCACCTCTTGCTGTGTTTGTACATGCTTGTATGTATGATGGCATGTTCATAACTTGAATTGTTTAACCTGCTTTTCCCTGTCAGCCTTTGCTTTTCACTTACAGCACCAGCATCTCTGTTCTCTGAGGGTGAGTCCAGCAGTGCCACAGTGGAGCAGTGCCCAGCAAGAGCACAGCAAGATGCTGCCTTTTCTTTTTCTTGCAAGGAGTCATTGTTGGTAGGTGAAAAGGAATGGCTAGAGCAGCATCCAATTGATTAAGTATTTCTGTATTTCAGTACTGTGGAAAAAAACAGCACAACCAACCTTAAACCAGCATTCAGGTTGCTGAAGGGTTGTAGATCTGTGCATGAACAGTGGCTGCACACATGTTCTCCAAAGGGCTTTTTCACACAGGCTGTTCCTGGCAGATGGTCCAGTGTCAGTAATACATTAAAAAAATTAATTAGTTTATGGAAATTGGTGCTTTAGCCCTCAGATATTTAAGGGTGAAATGACAGCACAGCTGACTCTATGTGCCAGTATCAGTGTATGAGGCTTGCTTTCAGTAGCTCAGCCCTAAGATGTGTCAGTCATGTAAGACAGCAAAATGACAAAAAAATAAATTTTCCAGACTAGGACTCCAAGCAGGCACTAGTCTCACTTTTATTCAATCACAGAACATATACTGACATGATAGGAGAGCTATCATTGTCTGATCTATTTTTAAGGCACTTGTAAATGCATGTCCTGTTGTAGGTGAAAGATTTACTACTTGTTAATGGATTAATAATTGCACTTAGACAGCCTTGTTTAAACAGTGATATAAAAAAAGCTGTTGAGCAAAACTTTTGGACAAACCATGCGGAAATCAAGACTAAAACAAGTTTATGGAAACTTAACTAAGCTAAATTGCACTGCCAAAACATTGTTATATGTAAGATAAAGCCATTCCATACAGATGCTGCAATTTGGTGTGGTAGGGTAAGCTAAGTTATTTACTGATTATTTATTAATGGTGTGGTGTATGTTGTGTACCTGTACTTGTAAAGCATAATAATGGATCCCTCTGATCCCAAGTGCAATCTTTGCATCTCTGGATCCAGGTTCATGCCTTGTATAACTCACTTAAGTGCCAAGCTTAAACATATACCAGACAAGTTTAAAACTATATTTGTTTCAGTTTAAGCCACACACAGATGATGCAGTGTGTGGATCTCTCATGCTAAATCTAACAGCATTTCAAGCCTTTACATTAAGAGTTACTTGGAAACAAGGTTAGATTTTTGCAAGGCTACATGCTTTTGTATTGCAGGAGCTTCAACAGTCAAACCCAGTATACTCAGGCTAATTTAGTTCTTAAACTAAAATGGAAAAAGTTAAAATTCTCAACATGCAAAAACCTGCTCCTTTACCAGGACTGTTTGGGAAAGCAGGGCTTTAAAATCCATCTTACAGCACTTGCTGTCTGCTCATTACAGTCGTTTGGGACACTCAGCACAGTAAATTTTTCCATTATGGCAAACAAAGCGCTTGTTGGCCAGACCACGGGCACACTTTGTGCATTTGAAACAATAATCATGCCAGGATTCATCTTCGTAGTTAACCACACTGGTTCCTCTTCCAAATCCTGCTAGGAGAGAACACAATTATAGGACGGCGATAGTAGCTGTGCCTTGGCTGGGTCAGCCCACCAAGCAGCAGATCCCATTCTTATCCCCCCTGTGCTTCCCTAGGCTTGCAGGCCACAGTGTATGCCTAAAATATTAATCAAAGTGGCAACTGAAGCATGTTTTTTAATGCATCTTTTGATGTTTCTTGGAGAAACAGCTTAGCAGAAGGCTTGGGTGGCTTGTCTCTGCAATAAGCTTTTCCCTTTAGATCCTTTCTTCAAGAAACAGTCAAGGTGAAGGGACAATGCAGAGAAAGGACAGGACTTACGGTCTCAGATCCATGCTCTGAAATGCAGAATGAAATGTCAGTCACATGGGACTGGCAGGACAGTGCCCACATTTCAGGGCTGAGCTCTGTAATCCAGTTAAATGCAAAATGCATCAGAAGCAAAGCAGATGTCCATTTGGGACAGTAAAAGGCTGCTCATTTTAGACTTAAGGGTCCCAAACTAAGCTGCAGGTGGGAACAGTTGTAGTTGGGGGAATTCTGAAGGAAGTAAATTTGAAGCATGCAAAGGATGAAAGAGCTCAGTTACTGGGCTCAAACTCCACCCAGCAAAAACTTGCCTTAGAGTCAGATCACGTGTAAATTGCTGGGGTTGAGCTTGGGTTACTGGACCTGCTTCTGATGTTACCCTTTGCCTCTGGGCTGCATGGCCTTTGGGGATCACTGCTCTGCCCTTAAGCCACTGCCCTCTGACCCACTGGCCTCGAGCTGCAATTAACCCAACATACCTGTAATAGGATTCTTGCAGCCAGCACACTTCTTGGCCACACACTCCTTGTAGCACTCAACACAGTAAAAGTCATCCTCCACAGCTGTGAAGCGCTTCCCACCCAGCGGCTTCTTGCAGTTGGAGCAGATGAAACACTCGGAATGCCAAGGCTTTTCCTGGTAAGTGAGGCCTCCAGAAGTAATGGGCTGAGAGGCCAAAAGCAAAGGTATGGTTTGGTGACACAGACATAGGGTGAAGAGTAGGGAGTCTTTGTCATGGAGAGGATCTTGTCAAAGTTTGCATCAAAATCAAATTGCACTCCTCAAGTTCCTCTAGCCTGAGATGCCTGGCACTTTGATAATAATCTCCTTTACTTGCAGTAACTGTAATTCCACAGTAACCAGTTACAAAGCTTGTAAAATAGCTACTGTTTCACTTCTTGAATACATAGTACCCACTAGACAGCTTAAGTGCAAGATGGGTGCCCCCTTGGTTTGTGACACCCACTTGGCCCACCATTGCCATACGATAACCCCACAGCCCCTGCCCAGATCCTGTGACATTCAGGAACCACCAGCTCTCCTGACACCAGTGTTCCAAGGACAGGACACAAGCATTGGTACAGCTTCAGCATGATCTGTCTCTAGTTTACTCTCCCAGCTTCCAAAAGACACAAGGGCTGGCTCTGGCCGCTGTGAAGGGGAAAGACTTACGTTCTTGCACTTAGTGCAGGTCTTGGCAAACTTGTGCTCGTGGCAGGAGACACAGTAGAATTCATCACCCTTGGGGAAGAAGCTCCCAGATCCAATCACTTGCCTGCACTGGCTGCAGGTGAAGCAATCCTTATGCCAGACCATCTTCTTGTACTCAACGTTTTGGTCTCCTGTGACAGACAGAAATAACTTGTTATGTGGGATTTTAGGCATGTAACAAACCCCTCACCCTGTGCAGTGTAATATATCTGTGGGCAAGACCTGTCCTATCTACACCCAGGATTCAGCTGGAATACAGACAAGGGATGAGCTATTAATTCCTGTATCCTATTTTAGCCATGGCCTGTTAGATTGTCTTAAAATATTTTTCAGACCAGGTGCCTTGGTTTTTGAATACCTTGATTTACAGAGCAAAGCTTTTGGTAGAAATGGTTTAAGAGTAACTACTAGGATGTATTATCCACATGAGGGATAACTGCAAAGAAGACTTTTCAGCAGTAGAAGAGAATGGACAAGTGAGAGTAACAGTCAGAACTTGCACTACTTTGTGGTTCTCCAGTCTTTCACTGTGATGCCCAAAGTTATAACTGCAGCCTCACAGCTTGATAAACCACCCTGTTTACGTGGAGAATTGCCCTTGTACCCCTCTCCCTGGCACCAGTACCTGCAATAATGGGCTTGAAGCAGCCCTTACACCTGGGTGCATCCTCAGCAGCAGTGCAGTTGCTGCACCAAACCTTGTTGTTCTCCCGCAGCATGAAGGGCTCGTTGACCAGGGATGTGTAGCACTTGAAGCAGCGGAAACAATTGTCGTGCCAGTAACGGTTCTTGAAGTGCAGCTCCTGAAACAAACAGAAAGAGAGTGGTAAGATTTTCTGTTTCAATAACCAGCCCCTCAGCCTGGGCAATAAAGGACAGATTCCTTATTCCTAAACATGTCTGATTCAGTGGGTGGAACTGCAGCTCCTCAGCAAGCAGTTAAGGGAAGGACATTTAACCAGACTCTCAGTCACTTTGAACTTTCAGGGTGGCAGAAGAGGGTTCAAACCAACAGCTTTGAGCTGCTAGTGTGAGCTTCTGGGATTGTCACATTCCCTCTAGGTATAAGTTCTTACTGCCATAAACACAAAGCAATAAACATCTGACAAACATCAAACCCTGAGATCCCCAGCGCTTTGCCCAGAAGATGAGTTTTTGCAGGTACTGTGCAGGCTGGTTACCTGCAGTTCTCTCTTCAAGGCAATTCAGCATTTGCAGCAGTTCAATGTGACTGAATCTAGATCCTGAAACTGTCTCCAGTGCCAAAGCAGCCCACCAGGAGCATCCCTGCTGCACATCCCAGTGCCACTGGCCCTTTGCCTAAGACACACACAGCCCAGCAGCCACAGGACTTGCGAAGAACTTGTTTTCACACAGTAGATCACAAACAAGACAAACAGGAGGGTTATCAGCACCGGCCTGTCTTCTCCTCACCCATTTTCCTGCTCAGCACTCACCTTGGAGTCGGCTCCAATGGGTTTCTTGCACTCGGTGCAGGTGTTGGCACAGAACTTCTCGAAGCACTTGACGCAGCAGTGCCGGCCCTCCTTCTGCACGTACTTCTTCCCGTGCAGGGGGTCCCGGCAGTAGTGGCAGTCAAAGCGCTCCGACATGGTGCCCACGGTGTAGCTGCTGCCAGGCCCTGCAAGAGAACAGGCTGAGGGAGCAGCACTGAAGCCCCGAGAGCTGTTCCTGCCTCCTGAGGCTGTGCAAATAAAGAGAAGGGTGGCTCAGCAATGAGCACGTGGTGGTGTCACGCTCCTTGCTGGTAGAGAAAGCAGTGATTTTTCTGTGAAGCTGCTCAGTGGGTTGTAAAACACAACAGCTCTCTGCAACCTACACTAGTATTTTCCTGGTGTCTCCAGGGTATAGGTTAGGTTAATAAACAATCACACTCAGGGAGGCTGAGTGCCATGGACAGCACAAATTTGGTGCAGACAGAGAAGTAATCATGAAGTCTCAGAGAAACTCAGGCTGTGCTCTGGAATTCAGCAATGGCCAGGCTGGCTCTGCCCCCTAGAAGCCCCATGCTTGCCACTACAGGTACCATATACAGTTGTGGTGCCCACCAGAGCTGCTCCATCACTGCCTTCCCTCAGCAGGGCAGGAGAGAGAAAATATTATGAAAGAGTCAGGACAAAGAGAAGAAGAGATCACTCAGCAGTTACTGTCATGGGCAAAACAGACTCGAGTAGGGGAAACTAAATTCAATTGGTTTAATCAAATCAGAGGAATGAGAAAGAAACCCAGATCTTGAAATACCTTCTCCCCACCATTTCCCTTCTTCTTCCCAAGCTCAGCTTCACTCCTGGTTACTCTTACTACATCCCTCTAGCAGCACAGAGGAATGGGGATAATGATCAGTTCATCGCCCTTTGTCTGCCCCTCCTTCCTTCTCGTGCTCCCTGCTCCAGTGCAGAGTCCCTCCTGCAGGCAACAATTCTCTACAAACCCCTCCAATGTGACTGCTTCCCATGGGCTGCAGTTCCTCACAAACTGCTCCAGCATGGGTCCCTTCCACAGGGTGCAATCCTTCAGGAACAGGCTGCTCGCTCAGGGAACACAGTTGCTGTCCAGCCTTTCCTCATCACATTAACAGGAAGGTTGCTAGACTGTTGTATTTACATATTTCACATCAAGCCAGGCTAATGACACCTAATCACTCCTTGAGAGTCCCTTAGTTCACTATGCAGGCCTCAGCAAGGTCCTGGCTGAAGCACCACGTCAGCTGTGTGCAGAAATCACCACCAAACAAGAGCACAGAGGAATAGTTTCCACATCTCCAGCCTGAACCCGCAGCCAGTTGCAGCCCTCAGAGGCCTTTTTTGCTGGATAGTTGTGCAGCTTCCAGCTGCCTCTATTCACTGGGCTTTCACATATAAAATCATAAGGGAAAAAAAAAAAAACTGAGAAAAAAATCTCTTTCCATGGAGATGCTTCTTCAGTTCATGCCAGTGAGGCTCTGCCAAGACCCATGGCCAGAGATCCAGCACATCACTGGGTGTGGGGGCTCCTGACCAGAGGATTGTCCACTTTGGCTGGAGGTGCACACTTGCACACTCACTCTTTCTCCCCAGACACCCACCCCATCCTGCACGCCCAGTCTCAGCCTCCAGACCACTCCTGCTAATGGCTCCCTCCATTTCCATACGCCCTTCCTCAGCAGAAGCCATCACCACTCCTGGAATGGTTTGAGTTTGAAAGGACCTTAAAGATCATCAAGTTCCAAACCCCTGGCCAGGTTGCTCAAAGTCCCATCCAACCTGGCCTTGAACGCTTCCAGGGATGGGCCATAAGGGTTACACAAGCCTGTGGAGTCCCAGAAAGGGAGCTCTATCCCTGCTGGTTCCCTGCAGAGCCCTGTTTCCCTGCACAGCCAACACCCCGGCACACAGCCCTGAACTTTCTGCACCATCAGCAACCGGATGGGAGTTGTGGCCACGGTCTGGCAACAGGGGCTGCCAAAAGGAAACGTCCTCTTTTCCTGATAGAGCAGCAGTGCCAGCACAGGGCAAGGAAGGGAGAGGACATGGTCAGTCTGTACAAATCGCTGCTGCCTCTACTGTGTGTCCTCACCTTGGACCACCCCACCCAGCCCTGGAACTTTGGGGGCTGCTTTAGTGTCTGTTCCTGATCGAGCTCAGTGGTACAACAGGGCTTGTTCTGTCCGTGCTGTTCCAAGCCCCAGCAGAGCACCTTTAAAAACCAAAACAGTGTTTGGGGCTGTAGAGAGGATACATTGTTTGTGGCTGTGCCCTTGAGGATCAACAGGACCGTGTTGTACTTGACCTCAGCCCCAGGATGCTGTTGGGTCTGCCTTGTTCTTACAGACTGGGGACCTATCCATTCAGATTTTCATAGATGCTTGCACACCCCAGTAATTCCAAATTTGCCATCAGCTGCAGGGCCCAACCTCACCAGCTGGGCATACATCCAACCACCAGGGCCCAACCAGGGCACAGCCCTGCCCACAAATCCTGGAGAACAACATCACACGGGAGCTGCAGGAGAGGCAAAGGCTGGGCTCACACCCTTTTCTTTCCCTAAAACTTAGAGGCAGGCTGGAGGCTGAGCTGGCAGGAGCTAGAAATACCACTTTGCCAAGGCCAAGGGACAGCCATGCCCTGCTGACAACACACCAAGGGCTGTGAGGAACCAGTTCAAGCAAATGAAACAAATAAACAGCTGGGAAACATGGAAACTATGTGAGCCACTGCCAGCTCTGCAGAGCTTTAGCAAGCAGGTGGGTTTTATTTGGAAGAAATGCGATTGCACAGGGTCCAGGGCAAATGGTATCGAAACGTTCCCAATCTCAGGTTTAGGGCCGCTTTCAAGCAGAACACATAATCTGGAAAGCACGGCTCGGAGTAACCCAATCCTGTGCTCCCGTGTAATGCATCACGCGCTAACGTGAGACACATTTATCACAGCAGCTTTGGAGCTCCACAGACAAATTAGCACTGCCCTGGCAGCTCCTGGAGCTGGGCTGTACATGCACACAGGCCAGCACCTGCCTGCCTTGTGCCATCTCAGGGACCAGAAACCCCATCTCATCCATAGGCAGGGCATAAGTTTTCTTGGAGCTTTTCCAGAAGCTTCCTGCCCTCAGCAGGGTCATTCCTGACCCAGACACAGACATGACACCTCTGTCTCCTTGCCTGCAATGAAGATGCACGACCACATTGTCCCAGCAAACGTGCTGGCTGCTCACCTGTGCCATGTCAAGGGTCTGTGTCAGCCAGACCACATCCTGCAACCCTCCCCAAGGAGCAGCCCATCCAGTGACTGGCACACAAGAGCCCCCAAAGCCACCAGCCCCAGGCCAGCAGCATCATTTTCCCCAAAGTGGAACAAACATTTCAGAGCTCAGCTTCATTTAGTATCCTGCAGCTGCTCCCCTCAGCAATCCTGTCCCCTCTCACAGAAGGTAAACAGAGCAGATATTTCTTGTGCTCTGTATAAAAAATAATTACATCTTCCAAAGCCTGAGATCATGGGTTTGGAGTTGTTTATCTCGTTAATAACCTGTTCACCCTCCAGCTGCACTGGGTCCCCACAGCTTAACTTTACAGAGCTTCCAGGTATATTAAGCCTGGCCTGTCTTCACTGTCTGAAAAATAGGCAAGTCATGAAATAAGGACACACTGGGCATATGGAAAAATCATTACTTCCTTCTAGCCTTTCTGTTAGTGCCCACTGCATTGCTTCCCCATGTGAGCAGTGCAGCAGCTGTTGAGCACATAGTAGGGATTCACAACTGTGCTACAGCAACACAAAATTCAGGCTCAGAGTAAGCACTCACCAAACTAGCCATTAGACCCTGAAGCACTGTACCTTTGTGCTTGTTTTCACAGTGCTGTGCTTAAAATCAAATCAGTAATGCAGCTTTGAGCTTGAAAGTTCCTTGAACACAGTTTCTTTGGCTGTACCTTTGCACCAAACTACAGCATCTCCGAGGTGACAGCCTGGTCAAGTGTCTCTTTAGCTCCAGAAGAATACTGTACCCTGAGGACATGCACTACTCCAAAATCCTTTTCAGCTTGTGGATGAGGCCACAGAAAGGGATTTAGAAAACAAAGGAAAAGTATGGTCAGACTGGAACTATTCTCCCACCTGAGCATATGCAGAGGATGTTCTGCTGAAGAGGGGGAGGTGAAAAGAGGCAGGGGAGAGGGACAAGTACAGTACATGCCCACCCTTAAATAGCCTAGAGGACCCTCAATAAGAATAAGAGATGAAGAAAAATACAGCAATACTTCCAGAAATTTATCCTGCTCTAAGCAAGGTGTCCCTGTCCCCCCAGCCCTGGCAGGGTGCTGTCTAAATGTAGCTCCCTGATGGATTTGGCTACAACTTGAGGGCAGATGGCCAGGCCAGTGGCCTTCTCGAGTATCAGGATACTTGGCTCAAAGACCCACTGGAATACAACCCTAACATTTACCTGACCACAGAGCTGCCAATTAGCCACTTGCCCCCCGAGAGCATCTTCTGCTTTTGAAAAGCAGTTCCTCAGCCCTTGGACTGCCAAGACTTTCAGCCTTCAGAGATCTCAAATGTTTGGGGCCTCAAGTCACACTGGCACTGTGCTGTGAAGCAGTCACAGGGCTGTGTCACGTTCTGCATCAGGGCTGTCTGCACCCTGCAGCACGGCAGGGTTGGGGTGAAAGGGGTACAGGACCAAGAAGTGCCACTCTACAAAAGCTACTGCATTCTCATAGCCCCCTGCCTCTCCCTGGGTTCCTGTCTCCCATCGCTCCTGGGCTGGTTAATCCCAGCTCAGTTATATACCCAAAGCAGCATCGAAGTGGTTTGCACAACAAATGGAACCAAAACATTCAGCAAAGGGAGCTGGAGCACAGCTGATAAGCAAAGCACTTAGCACCGGATATGTGTTAATGTCTCTGGGGAATATGTTTAAATGTGATAAACTACCAAGGAAGAACTTGAAGTGTGGTCTCTAAAAACAACCAGAGAAACTGTACTTACACTTCACAGATTATTCTGTCACTTAAGGAAGAAGACGAGGTTGAAGTTGTTAACCCTGTGCCCTACACACTGTTGCATATAGAAGAAAAAGAGCAGTTGCTTTCTGACTCTCCGTCAGTTTTGTTTTTCTCAGCAGGCTGAGCACACAGCCCCCACACTGCCAGGATTGGCAACACCCTCCTGTTCCAGCTCAGTCCTGGCATCCCCGCTCCGTCACCTGAGTTACCATTCTCAGCATTCCTCTGTGCAATGTCGCATGGTTTACTATAAATACCAGGGAAACCCTTAAAGGAAGGGTCCTGTTAATCCGAAATGCAAAGTGACACTCAGGACTGCGCTGGCACACTGCCCTGGGCAACAAGCGTTTGCAAAGCCAAAGGAGAGAAAGGAGGAAAGCAATCTCTTGCAGGTTGTTTTGCCTGGGAGGGCTGGCAGTACGGAGCAGAGAGCTGTGCTCTCCCCCTGCCAGGCTGGGGCACGTGCAACTCTCGTACTCTATAATTCAAAAATTAGTCTGTTGATAAAATAGGAGCGTCTTTATTTAGAACAAGACTAACTCCAAGTTTTCAGGCAGTTGCCAGAAACATTCCCTACGGTCCTATTGCCACCATGCCTGAGCACATCCCAATCATTATTAAATCTTCGCGGTTCCCCAGGGAAGGAGGGATGTGCTATTTATTAAAAACCACTGCTCCAGCCCTGCAAACACTTTCCCCAGGGATTGCTTTGGCACTCAATACAGAACTCAGCTAAGGCTAATGAGGCACCACTGCCTCAAGTAAGGCTGAGCACTTAGGCAGAGTTTAAGCAGTGAGGCCAAAACCTTTCAAAACTAACCAAATCAGCTAATGCAAGAATCCTGTTCAGCAACTAATTCTGTGGCTGCATTAAGCTTTGGCCTTTGAGACCCCTCAATTATGTTCCCATCTATGCAGTAACATGCCCCCACCTCAGTAGCTGGATGCCCTTCTCATGCCCAGGTGCCCTTAGGAGCCAAATGAGAGCTTCCTCCTGCTGTGGAGGATTCACCCACCCCTCCCCAGGGCAGGCACTATGGTACCCCCCCAATTGTCCCAGAGACTGGGGCTCCCTGTGGAGTGCAGGAGTGATCACTGTGCTCCAATCACAGCATCTGCTCAGAAGACACTTCAGCATTTTGTACTACAGCACAACATCAAGTCCATGAGTCCCTGCCCTAGGCAACACGTCCTGAGGAAGAGGAGAAAGAAAACAAAGATACAGCTGGGAGGATACTGAAAGGATGCTACAGTATCAGTCAGTTGTGGGCTGAAGTTAAAAAAATAAATGTTGTCTTACACCAAATCATACCACAGAAGTCAAATTTTACTCAGAAAGGTACCTTGCATAACGTGTATCTGCACCACACAGGCAAACCCTAAGCAGTTACAGGCTGTGCAAGCAGCCTCGGCTTGTGCCCTGCCCTGGGAGGCTGAGCATGAAGCTGAGCGATGCTGTGCTGCCCTCCCCAGCTCTGAGAGGCTCTGTGTTCCCAAGTCTCATGAGTACCCCTGACTCCTGGGGGGAAGCAGCTTGATCTGGTTCGCTTGTTTCGGAGCTACACCCCAAACTTGGCACCCTCTCCCCAAGCATGTCCACCCTTTGGTTAGGTCTCATTAAGAGATGCAATGTCACTGCCATCATATGTTACAGTGTAGGGCTGTAAATACATGCTGGACACACACAAGAACAGCTTCTAAGAGTCAAGTTGGCTTTTAAAAATACAGAAGAGCTTCCTGTTGTCTTCAGCTGGAGGACTAGAAGAGATTAGCTAATATGGAAAGACACCACACATCTGCATGTCATGGGGACATACAAAATATGGTCTAAAGGTTCCTGTCAGTGTTCAGGGAAAGGAGAAGTTAACATTTTCTTATAATTCATGAGGGTCACTCCACATGATTTATAAGACACAGAGAAGAGGGGAAAACCACAAACTATCTGAGTTTACACACTGGGTTCCCTGCTCACTGCAATAAGCTTGCTGCAAGGAGCACTGTCTCCCATTTTCACGAGGTCTTCCTCCAAGAACAGCCAAGCCCCAGCCTTCCTGCAGCAGCAGATACAAAAGCACTTACCATCCAGTGCATCTTACACCACCACCACCCTGCTCCCAGCACCAGTCCCCCCACGCTGGTTGTCAGCCCCTTTGCCATCAGGAGTTAGAGCTGCAGATTGCTGAGGCTTCAGGCTGCATTCAGAAGAGTCATTCCTGTGGTGCAGGAGACTCAGCAAAACCTTCCTCCCCATCTGCCAGGCATACTCCCACAACACCTGGCAGCACATCCACTTTACCTGTGTGCCTGTGGAAAGCCATGACTAGCAGCCCAAAGTCAGCAGCAGCCCCCTAGGTAATGGAGTTCACAGTCTCTTGGCTGATAAGGAGCTGCCCCCTTTGATAACATACATTTAAACGGAGGCTATTAATACTGACAGATCTCCTACCAGATGTCCACTCCCCTCCCCAGAGATCACAACCTTAATCCCCCTTGAAAATTCTTACCATTTTAGGTGATCTGAGGGAGAAGAATAGGATCCTGAGACCTCTAGGTCTCTGTAGGCAACATTCAAATACCTGCCCAGCTACTCAGCACCCAAATTAGTCCCAAAGGCAGAGTGTGCCTCAGGAACTTGACCCCATGCTAGTACTATTTGGCCTTGGCTTTGGAGTGAGATTGTGTCTCAACAGTCCTGAGCTAAATTACAGACCCAATGTCAATGCTGCTCTGCCATGGCTGAAGGGAAGAGGTGGATCACAGCCCTGTGGGGGCTGAAAGGGATGCAATCCCAGGAACCAGCAAGAGACTGTCCTTTGGATGTAGGGCCCTGGAAGGAACTCAATTGACAGACTACAGAAGCACCAGCAGATACATTCATGGGTGGATTGGACTTGCTTTCAACATGAAGGTCATGCTGAAGTTTTACTGCCAGTAAAACTACTGTACTTGGTCCTCCCTCAGCTTTCACCCCTAGGAAGCTCCTCAAAGTGAGTGAATACCTGAACAGCAGCACTTAGAATGTTGGCTTTGAAGACAGGGAACTTCTCTAGCATCTAACGTGGCTTTAGAGGGCACTGGCTCATGTCTTTATTTCCTTTATCAGGCATCCACAAAGCTCCCTGGAAGATCCCAGCTCCATAGCTCCAACCAACCTATTCCCACCCAAGTCATAGCAGGGTTGAGGGAGCTCTGGCCAAGGGTTCACTCCTGTGGGGACACCCAGGCAGCAGCAGCAGCTCCATGTCCCCAAACTCACTGTGGGTTATGCAATTGGTGTCAGTGCACGCTCAGGGCCGGGGGCCAGGGCCGCCCAGCTGCTAATCCTGCCTTTCCCACTGACGCACTGCACGGCCTTGGGAAAGGCAGTCAACTTCCCTGACAGCCACTGGGAAAAGCCAATGTTTATCATTCCTTCCAGGGAGCCCGTCATGGTGGTGTCTGACCTCTGAGCAGCAACCCTGCTACACCCAGGAGCATCTCTGCTTCCCACTTGCAGAGGCCCCAAGAGCTCCTCAGCCACACACACGTGCACAGCCACAGCATTGGGTTTGGTGGTCCCCTGGGCCTTCACACCCATCTTAGGGCCCCCAGGTAGCACATGCACAGGGTCAGCATCTCAGCAGCATCCCAACACCTCCAAGTTTCCAACATGGCCTGGAAAAGGCCAGACTTCACCACATGCCATCCCAAAAGAGCACAGCATGGATGCACTGGCACAGCAGATTGAGACTGGGAAACACACTATAATACTAATGCACTGAAACACTTTGGCAAGGAAAAGCCCAACGTTATTCTGCCCCAGCTCATCTATAAACTACAGCAAATTGTTTTCATAATTCAGATGGTAACAGGAACCCTAACAACTGGTATTTTCCTGTGCTAATCTTGCTGCGCGCAGCGTAATATTTACAGACATGAGTTCATTTTTGGCAATGCACGTAGAGTTTGCACCATTAACTATTCTCATTCCTTTCTAGTTCCCTACACAAAGCTCTGGCACCCTCCCACCCAGCAGTTATTTCCTACTTCCCCCAGAATACCCTGGTATTTCTATTAGAAGCCTTTGCTCCCCCTCCTAAATGATGGAGCAGCGTCGCTGTGCGATGCCAGAGCTGCCACATCCCACCCAGAGTCACTGCAATCAGCAGTGGTTTGGCAGCACTGCAGAGGGGTGTGGAGAGCAGGGGTGGACACTTGGCCATCAGTGTTTCATGTGCACAAACACACGTGTGCCTGCAGCATCACAACAGGCTTGGGCTAGAGGAGGCAGGAGGGAGAAAGGCCAAAAAACAGTAGGAAGACACAGCCCTGCTGATGCCCATAAAGCTTCACCATGAAACTCCCTGGCACAGCTGACCCTGCAAAGCCTCTGGTGGTTCTCCAGAGCAGTCTATGACAAAAAGGCTGTTTTGTTTGACTCTGGGGCCTCCTGGTCCAACACAGCAGGAACAGGCTGGGAATCAACTCCTACTGCTGCTCTTGCTTTCTTGGCTGGTTTTAGCCATATGACCTTGGAAAATTCCCATCTCCTTCCCAGCCCCCTCTTTGTCCACACAAGCCCAGGTAAATAAATACACCAGTGCAAGGTATAGCACAAGTGCCAAGGAGGGACTTGGTTGCCCTGTGAAACATGACAGGGAGCAGACACCTCCAGGAAAGAGGGTGCCCCAGGACTGAGGTGTGCCAGCCCTGCCTGAGCCCTAATCTGTGAGCCAGGCACATGCACACACAGGTCCCAGAGAGAAGAGAGATACAAATACATCAGTGAGTACACAGCAGGGCATGAGGCTTGGGATGTCATGTTTTTAACACTAAACCTGTCCTATAGGCTTTCCACAGAGCTACCCTGGACATCCTGATCCCTCCACATGGGTCCAACTGCAAAGCAGCATGACTGGGGCATAGTGTCATCCACTGGGATAAACAAATGATTCACATTGTGGTTTCCAGAGTATTTTCTTGCCCTAAGAATCCTGCCAGAAAAGGTCTGGGCCTCTCATCTTGCTCACACACATCCTGCTGTCACTCAACAGGCAGAAAGTCCTAAATAGAGCCCTTATACCCAGGGCATTGATGAACTATTAGTCACCCTCATCAAAGAAAGCAGCAGTAAATATGAGCAGCAAAGCACCTGTCCACCCTTTAAGATAACACTGTACCTTCCCCTTCCATACACAGTTAGCAGAGCACAGCACACCTGCACAGAAGGTCACACTGGCTCTTCACCAGGCTCCCCATGAAATGGCAGTCCCACATTGCTCCCTACCCTTACCCTGAACTCACTCCATGCTCTCACCTCCAGCTGGAGTGTGCAGGAATAGCACAGGACCAGCACAGCCCCAAGGCCAGGACTGTGCCAGGCAGGTGGGGATTGGCACCCAACATCCAGGTTTGAACAAATACTTCAAGTAACAGCACAGCAGGACAGGTTTTTATTTTAAATGTCTCAGATTGCATGCATGTGTTGTCCTACAGCAGAGAGCTCCTTCTGCCCAACCTATTGCAGACCTCAGTTACAAACTCCCTTGGCTCTTCTGAGGCATAAATTAAACAACTGTTTTAAAACTTCCTTCTTTTTTTTTAATATAAAGACAAAGTTTGCAAGAAGCCAACAAATAAGTGAGTTGTGTTTAAGAGGGGAGAGGACACAGATAGAGATGTCTCCAAGGAAAAAGTTACCTTTGCAATTGTGGCTGGTCTATTAGTGAGACAGAAGAGGCAGCAGCCCCCAATACCACAGGTTTGCGACCAGGACTGACAGCTGGGACTGATCCAGCTCTCCAAGCACTCAGTATCCAACATGCTTCCTTCTCCCAGCACTAACAGAAGGCACTGCAGGACAGTCAGGGAATGCCCACAGTCCCCTCCCAGCCAGGATTACACCTGAAACAAAATGGGGAGTTTCCACCTACTCCTTTCAAACAGCCAGGCGAGTTCAAAACCTGACAGTTTTTCTTTGAAGTATCACAAAAAATGCCCCAGAAGTCTCAAACTGAGCTCAGGTCCCCTGCTCCCTGTACAAGGATGTGCCTCCCCACCACTGAAGCATCTCACAGGCACTCATGGGAACACAAGGCAGAGGCACCCAATTCCACACGGGATGTACCCACAGCCAGAGCAAAACCAGCAAGGAAATCACTGCAGTGACAGAGGGGCTGAACACACCAGCCACCAGGTGAGCCCTGTGCCCTCACAGAACCTGCTCCGAGGGGATGGTAGAGAAGCAAAGGGGCAACAGGTGCCAAAGGAACACGGGGCGTTTTCCATTCTTGCATGCTGAACTCCAGCTCACAGCTGGGTCAGATCAGTGTGCTGAGCCCTTCAGTGCCAAGGGAAGCTTTTAGGATCAGCTGTGGAGATAGGGATAAAGGAACTGGGAGGAGATTTACAAGGAAACCGACACAGACCGGGCAACCGTTCATGAACTCAGATACAGTACGAGTAGAAACAAAAGAGGGAAAAGAAGGCAAGATAAGAAGAGACAGAAAATAGGAAAGAGGGCAAAGTAACAGGCAGGAAATAATGCTTAAGAGATAATGGAGCTGAAAATAAAGACATCTGAAAAAAAAAAAAAAAAAAAAAAGGCAAAACCAGGAAGAGACATAAACCAAGTTTTTCCCATCTGCCTCCATCCACAGGCTGGACTGTTTCCAGGACTATTCCCGTGGCAGCTCCAAATTTATTTCCCTGCTGCCATCTGCTCTGTGGCTCCCCTCCACACACGCTCCTGACTGGCACTTCTTCCTGTCACCTGTTGCTGACATGGCAGACCTCTTACTGCTGCTGAAAGCCAAGTGACACTGAGGCCTGGAGGGAGTGTCTGCACATAAATCAGGAGCTGCTTTGTAGTCCCAAAGCTTTATTCAGCTCCTGTTCCCCTTCCTGGCTGTTGCAGGGTTGGAGAACAGAAGCCACAGTGCCATGGGACTCAGGCACCAGACAACCCCATGGCAGAAGTCCCAGGACACAGAGGCTCCAGGGAGGACTGGGGTGAGAAGGGGCTGCAGTAGTTTTAGGTGCTGTGCAAGGCTGGCTTTGAATCAATTGCAGAGCAAAGCCCATTTTGCTCCTGTGCAGGCCCTCTCCTCCCTGCATTCCATACATTACAGATAAGATACCAAGAGCATGTCTTCCAGCAGCAAGGATGCTGAGTGCCTGCTGTAGTCCCAGCAGTTGGGACTTAGATCTTCAGTGCAAGCTCAAAAAGGGATAATCCCAAAAGGCTGAAGACTTTTTTTTAAATCTCTTAGAAAGACAAATGTATTAGCCTTACATGCACTCAGTTAAACTTGAGATGTGTTTCTCTTCCCAGTTCTGTCTCCCATGTCTTTCTACCTCACACTGCAGAGAGGAGCTGCGAGTGTGCAGGCAGCAGGCTGGGATGCTCAGCAGGCTGCCCACAGCCCCCATGCACAAACTGCAAGGTGAAAACAATAGGTCTGAACGTGCCCATGAACATCAGCCAACCAACCCTAAGGGGACATGACTTCCTTTGCTCGTCTTGGGAGAAAGATCCCTGTGTACTGCCAAGACTAGTCTGATTCATCTGCCTTTAAGAGCATCAAGCCTAAAACAGACCTAAAAAACTTGAAATACTGTGTTTACATCTTCCTCCCCAGCAGCCCTATAGCTGGGTCATGCACAGACTCACCCAGCAGTGCTGTGGCCAGGCTGTGCTACCTCCCAATCACCAACAGCACTGCCACCAGGTGATGAGGTCCTGGGGCCAAACAGGCTGCACCACAGCTTGGCTGTTCCCCAATTTATTGCCCCAAAGCTTCATGCTTAGGACAGAGGAGCTCCTTAGGGCAATCTTGGCCAGCTTTGGGTCTGCCTTTGTTCATGTTTAGATGCACTCACGTGCAGGAGGAACGGCCAGTGAAGTCAAACACGAGGCAAACATTTGCCAGTCTCAGCTTTCCACTCATGGCTGAGCCTTGGCTTCAGAGCTGAGAAAAGTAACTTAAATCCCTGTCAAATAAATACCATGCTGATCCCAGCCAGGCAGCATGGCAGTCTTTCCAGGACAGATGAGGTGTGATGAACAGGCACAGCAACATAATCCTACCAAACCCACACAATAAGTGCTCGTGTTGGGACTTCACCAAGTAGTTACTGGACCACCACTGAAATAATATTTCACATCCTCCATTATGCTCTCTGCACTTCTAATTGCTCTCAGTTACTTCTCGTGGGCAGCTGGCTGAGCCACGCTCTGCCCCAGTGAAGTTAAACAGCTCACTGTGGAGCACATGGAAGGATGTTCAGCTATTAGTTTGCATAACTCCTTCAAAGCTGGGTCATTCCCTGGAAAGCTACCCGCTAGGAGTCAGAAATTAGCAGCTCCCCAAACATCAGTTGCACCACACACGCTCTCCAGCACCCCACCAAGGGTTTGCTGTAGCCCTGACACACTCCCTGACACCTTGTTCAACAGGACCTGACATCAAGGAAAACCTGCAAGGTGAGTGTTGCAGGCTGTGCCCAAACTGCTTCCAAAGGCTGGGAATGCTTTCAGTGTGTTGTTTCCTGGCACAACATCATGTTCCCAGAAAGTTTCTGGGCAGACAGTTCTCCGGACCTCAGTCTCCTGTCCCCACAGGACAGTGGCCAAGCCAAAACCCCACACCAGCAGGGCTCTGCAGGACTGAAGAGCCTTGGTTTTTCCCCTTTCAGAGCTTGATTTTCAGGGAGAAGACAGGAATGTTTGTGCATGGAATGTGATTCTGGCAAAACATCCTCCAGAAATTCAGCACATGAGAGAACTGAGGATAGAAAACTTCAGCTCATGTGTTCAGAGAAGGGTAAAGCAAAAGGTCTCAAGAAAGGGCTGGGCAGAAGCACATTGCCTGGCTAAGGGTGAAGGCAGGCCACCACTTCAACGAGGACATGTCCTTCCAAGAACTGCCATGCCAGTTGGGAAGGCTGCCCAGTGCCCAGCACACCATCAAAGCACTGCCTGATCTTGGCACGGGCCCTGGGCTGTGCCCTCAGCACTGACTCAGAGCTCACAGCGCCAGCCCTGGCCCGTGGGTTTAACAGGAGAACCAGCCCATCACCCTGGGCAGTCGCCTCAGGCAAGATTAACATTTGTCTGTCTGCACCCTCAGTTGTTAGCCAGAACAGGGGACTGAAAGGACCAAATCCCCCTTGTTATGTGGCCATTTTAAAAATAACCTTTCCCAAATCCCCATGGTGCATAACCCTGTGTCTGTCTCAGCTCCAGGAGCTGAAGGAGATCAGCTTGCAGGGCTGATGGGTATTTTTGGGCACTCTGACTAATTGTCAGGACATATGCTGAGCATTCTTTACAGGGAAAATCAAAGCTGTGAGGTCTCCTCCAGTGAGGCCTAAGGGCTTGGATTAGTCACAAGAGTTATTTTCATAAATCTCTGCTTTGGGAATGTTTGATTTAATTTCCAGCTTCCAATAAGCGCGTTTTAAAATGAAAGAAAGGATCAATATCCTTGCACCCCAGCACTCACAACCAAGGCTCAGCCAAGCTGGGTCATGTCCAGCCCTGCACCAACAAGGGCAGGAGAAGTGGAAACTCTTCACCTTGGAGTGGCTTCAGATTCACAACAGCTTCTCTGGCACCACATCACACGGGGACTCGCCGGCCATGCCAGGGCACGTAATCCAGGATAGTCTGAACTTGCCTTGGTTGGTCTTTCCCAAACTGACCTCCAGGAGACTAAGGGCTCAGGAAAAACCAGAGAAGTCAGCCAGACTTTCAGAGAAGCCTGGTGCCCTGATAAAGGAGTATTTTGCCAGCTGTGTCTCTCTTCCTCCCTTCAGGGAGCAAGAACTCCCAGGTCAGCAGCCTCAATGCCCTGCAGCCCAACGTGAATGCTCCTCAGAGCTACGTGTCCTGGTCAGCTGATTCTTGCAAGTTCATTTACAGCAAAAGAAGAATTTATTCTAAAAGCAACTTATTTTGAGTGGGTTTCTTTGTTGCAGATCCTTGCTACTTCTTCTCCAAAGGACACCTCTCACCAGTCTGAGCACTCAGCAGCACACCATTCATATGCCAGTTTCAGCCAGCACTCAGCCACCTCATTTTCCCTACATTACTAAGACAGCAAATGAAGAATCACAGAATATCCTGAGTTGAAGGGGACCCACAAGGATCATCAAGTCCAACTCTGTCTCTGCACAGGACAGTCCCAAGAATTACACCATGTTCTTGTGAGTTTTGTCCAAACGCTTCTTGACCTCTGTCAGTCTTGATGCTGTGACCACTTCCCTGGGGAGCCCGTTCTGCGCCCAACCAACCTTCTCCTAATATCTAAACTTCTGACACAGCTTCATGCCATTCCCTTGGGTCCTGTCAATGGTCACAAGAGAAAGGAGATTGGTGCCTGTCCCTCCACTCCCCTCATGGGGAAGTTGCAGACTGCACTGAGGCGTCCCCTCAGTGTCCTCTTTGGTGGGCAGCACCACCACAGCATGCTGGGGCAGACAAGCCAGAGCAGCCCATGTTTCCCCACCACTGTGCTCTCCCTTTCAGTCCAGAAGCTGCTTAGGATGCTTTGAGCCCCAGTGCTCTCTCATCCCATGTCACTGACCCACACACTTTTTCCCCTACTCTGCTGTTTATCAACCCCTGCCCTCCTCACTCAGCAGACACACCTCACCAGAAGCACACACATCTCAGGATGACAAGAGCTCTCTGAAATCTCCACCAGTGCCTTCTGTACTTTTTCCCCCCCGAGCCGCACAGCAATTTCCACTGAGGATAAGTGTTGTCAGTTCAATTTCTAATAACTGCATTAAAATGTATGAGCCATTTCTCTGGAGTCAGGGGTAATACTTTCAAAGTGCCTGTGTGATACAGGAACGTAAATCTCATAAAGTGATAAGGATCCCAAGTCTCCCTGGAAATCATGTCAGATCAGAGCTGGGTAAGGACTACACTGGAAAGCATTCCCTGTGGGGTCGGTTAGAAAACACAGCTTCAAATGTAAAAATAGGAACAAATATCTTTAAGTCTTTCATCGGAGTTAGGATTCAATTTCAGCCAAAAACAGAGAGTACCAGCCCAGAATTGCTTCCAGAGCCCTGCCCCGGTTTGTGGCATCCCAGTTGTCATTATCTTCAGGGTGGAGGCTGTTTTGGAGAGGGAAGCTGGGAATTCTCCTTCCCCAACACAATTCCATTCCAGTTTTTGGTTAATCTGGCAAAATTTGAGTTCCTTTCAGTGTCTTGGAAAAGTTAAGTTCAGTAGACTAATTCAGTAAGAGATAGTTTGAGCCAAAGCAGGGTGGGGAGGTGAGGTTACTTAATCTGATAAATTTAATTTGCCTCTCATTTGCTGAAACAGAAAATCCCTTCATCCCCCACCTCACCAGAGCCAGGCCAGGGCATTCAGAGGCAGGAGAAGGTTCCCCTCTCCTTTCCCGTGCTCCTCCAAAGGTCTCATAGCAACACTGCACAGCATTTCTATCAGTGCTGACTCTCAGAGAGGTGGGCAAAGTCTGCGGGCTTGTATATTCATTAAACACAAACTCTGGAATAGGAAAAGTGGGGTGCTTAGAAGAGTGCTTGCTGTTAAAGATAGAAATAAACCAACTGGAGTTGGTAGAAGCACTTCTGTGTTTGATTAAGCCTCTCCCGGCTCTGTGGTTGGATCCAGGCCCCCCAGAATTATTTTGTTTTCTTTTTCAAGTAGCAGCGAGACAATAAATTCAAGGACAACAAGTAACACAGTCTGCAAAGAGAAACAGCCCTTCTCAATACAATCACTGCAAGCTGTCCAACTGCTGCTCAAATCCAGCTATTAGAGGATGGGCTCTGTGGGACAGAAAAGCAGTGCTAATTGCACACAAATGCCAGAGAAAACTGTCAAAAAGCTAAAGCAGATGTGGAGCAGTGGTTTGCATTCTTTTAAAACCAGCTTGTGCAACTGCATTGCATGAGAGCCCACAGGCACCCATGTCCCTCTGGGAATGCTGCAGGACAATGGGGAAAGGGTGAGGTTTCCAAATCATCAAGGACTTTTCCTGCAATAGCAAGGAATCTGCTGCCCCTTTTGATAAAGTTACACCTCTTGAGCCAAATTCTTCTCAACTGTGCTAGAGCAAGCCTGGTAGCCAGCCTTGCCTGCTTTGTGCCAATGCTGGGAAAGGTTAGGCTTGGTCCTGGCCAAATCCAGAATCTGCAAAGTGCAGCTATAAGCTTACTTGTCCAGAGAAAGCCAAAAAGCAAACACCTCAATTCCAAGTAGGTGAAACACTGAGAGGCCATGGGGAATACCTGCAAACATGCCTGTCCTGCTCCCAGATGTTAACACCCCCTGCTGCACCCCCAGGAAAGAGGTGACACAAAGGAACATCAAACACCTCATGCAAACAATTCACATTAGACAAGCAATGCCTGCTGAAAGCAGAGGATAAAATGCTGCAGTGGCACCTGTATGTGGTTGGTTGTTTGGCACCATGTCCAGCTCAGTGATGGGCAGTCTGGGGGCACAGTGACCAGGACATGAGGCTGTGCTGCACAGCAGAGTCACACAGACTCAAACCCAGAGTCACTGAGTGGCTCAGGCACACCACTGCCCACTCTGCCACCTACTAAAGGCCTTTATTCTTCTACGAAACCTTTACCTAAAGCTGATGGCTGAATGAAGTGGTAGCTCTGACAGAGCTGCCCATGATGCTGAGGGACTTGTTAGTGTCACCAAAGCACTTCCCACGTGGCTCCAGAAAGGAGCTGGAAAAAATCCACTCACAGTCCTGGAAGGGACTTGTAAGAACACATAATTCTACAGATCACCCCATGCTTGTAAAATTCTAATAAAAGACTTCCAAAACACAAAATACCCCTGTTGAAACTGATCTCTTTTTATAGATGCAACCTTCATACCTTGCTCCAGAAAGCCATGAGATTAATCCAAAAAAGGATCATGCTTTTGCATCATGTGAGTAGGATTATATTTCAGGGGCTCAGCTTCTGTTTGCATTTATGCTGCTGATAATTGATACCTGTTTCAGTCACTGGTAACTACATCTTAAAAGATTTGATGAAATCCATCACTGGCCCCCTGGTAAGGGGCTCATGCATTGCTTCATCAAGACCGCTGCCAGGTGACATTCTGGTGTATTTCTACATAATTTTGCGTATTGATAATTCAGCAACAGGGAGCAAAACCCAAGAAAAGGGAGCAGCAGAGACCTCTGTCACACCTTTGTCAACCCCACCACCTGCAGTACAGAGGGACAGGCAGTGCTTTCTCCTACAGATAGACCTTTTAAGTTAAAAATTGTCTTTCTTCAGAAAATGTGAATTCACTGAATGCAAGTACATCTGGAACCATCTCTTCCTTAGCAGAGAAAGGTGCAGGATGCTGTGGGAGCCCTGCCTGGGCTGCCAGAGAGACCAAATGCAGCACAGCCTCCTTTCCCACTGACACAGCCAGCAGCCCTGTGACAGCCCCTCCAACATCAGCCTGCATCACCCACATCTCAGCTCTGCAGCAGAGAGCAGGAAAGGCATCTCTCTGCTTGCAGCAGTTGCTCCCACAGTGCCTGCCATGCCTGGGCAGGAGGGGACTCCAAAAGTCCAGTCCTGACCTACTTAAACTGGGGACACTTCAGGGTAAAATAACGACAGAGCTGAATTTTCAAGCTCCTGCCCCAGGTATGTTACGGAAGAGGATGAGGTTTTTCAAAGTCCTTTCTCCAGCACTGGCTCTGCCCAACATTAGACCTGCATAACCAGCTGTTTAGAACCAGCCCTTATCTACAAGTCAAGCGTTTCACTTTTCCCTTTAATCCTTTTGCAGGGAGAGGTTTCCAGGATGGGGAAGATGGCAGGAGAGGCCACAGCATTTTAACCCATCCTCAGGGCTCTCCAACCCACAGTCCCACAAGGAATGTCATTGCCATACTTCCAGGAATCATAAAAGCCCTGGCTCAGCAGTCAGCCTAACGCACCATCCCCTGCACGATCCCATTTACAAGGCAAAAGCTCTTTGGCCAAACAGCTCACACAGCATCCAAATGCCGGTGGGGCAGACAGCATTCCTGGCACTGGCTCCCTTTCCATCCGGCTGCTCCAGCACCGAGGCTGCTCCAAGGATGAGCTCATCGCTATTTCAGTTTGAATTTGCACTTTGCAATCTCCCTGGTAACCAAAACAAGTTACTCATTGGTTTGTAAGAGGTTTGTTGGTTGTTTTGTTTCAGTGTCTAGTGGAGTACACAGAGAGCTTCACCACACTACAGCACCAGCAGGGCCAGGGGGAAGAGCAGGGAGGGCAGGACGGCATTTACAGGCAGTGCTGTGGAGATGGGCAGAGGAAAAGCTGCCTTTGGGCCGACCCCAGAGACATGAAACTGAGAAAAGGAGGTGTGAGGTGTGGCTTTCACTCACACACACACCATAGGTGACCCTGTATGGCAGCCCCCTGCTACCCCAGGCACCAGACAAATGCTGCAGGCTCCTCCTGCACATCAGAGTAACCACAGGATGTTTGCAATCATCTCCAGCCAATAATCAAAATATCTTTCCCCAGAACAGGTATCAGGAGGGTCTGACACTGACATATCCACTAACACCAGCTATCATCAGCTTCATTTCACATGTCAGGACTATGAGGGCACGGGACAGTTATAGGACTTGCTGCCTGTTTATGCTCTTCAGCAGGAATTTCCTCCAGTTCACCATCACATGCACCAGTACAAAGGGCACTGAGAAGTCAGGGAAGCTTCACTAACCCCAGGGTATCCTCTAGCTCTGATACACAACCCATAGAGTGCTTGGAAGAGATCAGCAGGGTCCATTTTTCTGTCACACCTAGAACTGTGCCAAGATACTGCCCAGAACTTGCTCAAATTGCCTCTTATATTTAACAAAGGGTTTGGTTGGATTTTATTTTTTTTTTACCAAATGTGTTTTTGCAATAAAGAAGAGTTCCGTCCCAGCCAGCTCAATCCAGTAAATTGAAATATTGGTCAAGATACACAATCCACTAAGCCCCCAGTCCAGCCTTTTGAAATGAAAGCAGGCAGGTTGTGGTCCCCCACCCACTGCAGGAACCCATCACAGAAACAGATCCAGAGTCAGAGTTTCCACTCTTGGCTCTAAGTCATTATGGTATAAGAGAGAAGGGAATATTATGGCAACGGCTGGGTGACGTACTCAAGCATCCAACAAAGCAAACCCAGACAGAACTAAACAGATTTGCGTCCTCACCAAGTGCCTTTGTGGTGCTGTGAGGTGAATGTGGGCTGCTCTCCAGTCCTGCTCCCATTTCCAGAAACAGCACTGGAATACGTTGTACAGCAAGAGGAATTTACCTGGCAGGCTGTCCCATGGGGAAGAGTGACTGGCTTTTAATGGGCAGAGCAAGGGTAGACAGGAAACTGTATTTGCATGTGTTGAGTGAAATATATAGCTCTGTGCAATTTGAAAGTGAGTGAGACCAGAGACAAATTCTTGCACCCTGGACTGCTCTTACTGCCTGTCCTACGGTACTGTCAGAAGCAAGATCCGTGTCAGGGCAATGCTCAGAGGTCACCAGAGAATTTCTGGTGGAAGCAAAGCAGGAGGAATTAGTCAGTCTGAATGAGGACCACACACACTCGTGTTCTGGAGGTGCTGTCAGTGTTTGCATTCCCTCGAACCACTGGCTGCCCTGCAGTTAACGCTGCGCTAAAGAGCAGGACTTGGTGCCAGGCCCTGGGATGCTCCCAGGATCCTAACACTGCCCCCGTGGGCTCTTCATCTGAACAGCCATCAGCCAAAAACTCCTCAAACCCACCCACTGCATTGGGAAAGTCATGCTAGAAAAATCTCTGCAGCTTGCAGCAGCAGCGTGAGTGCACACAGCTGTCCCAGGGCAGCAGTTTCCCGGGATGCTGGCAGCCCTGGGGATGACACACCTACTGGGAATTCGAAAGAGCTCTTTTCTGTGTCGGTGCAATGAGAAGAGGGGAAAACCAGGAGGCAGAGAATGAAGTGGAAAAGGCTCAAGAGTCCAAGAACAAGGCGATAAGACAGAAGCTGGAAAGGGGGGCAGGCAGTGTCTCAGAAGTCACTAATGCCAAACCTTTGCTGCAGTGTTTATTATAGCAAAGAACAGATAAGAAAGGCAGCTGATGGTAACAACTGCCAGGGGCAGCCAGTCCCAAGGCAAACAAACAGCAAATGCCTTGTGAGCAGCCTGCCAAGTCCAGATGGTTCCCACAACTTGGGGCATTTCTTTTAAAGAAAGGGCATTGTTTTCTCCTGCTCAGCATCCTTCCAGCAGTTGGGGACTATATTTAGGGTAGTTTCATAATTAAGGGGGTCTTTGGTCAGAGACCACTGGAAGCACATGAGAAACGAATATTCCCCAAATGAAGGCTCTGAGGAAGAGCTGGGAGCCAATTCTCTGCAAGAAAGTCAACTAGCAACCACCGTGGGCTGGACCAGCCATGGCTTTAGTGAGATGAACCATTTCTATTTTTCCTAGCACAGGAAGAAAGGCAGGTCCAACACTCTGCTTCATAAGACAGAGTTTTGGAGGACTGAGTGGATTTTTTTGCTCTGTCCAAGCAAAACAGTGAACAGCAACTCTTGCTCTGCCAGAAGCTCTGGACTTCCCTGCAGCTGAGACACTGGTGCACCACAAGAAGCCTCACACACTGAGGCAGCTGCTTCCATGCTCAAGGAACTTGATGTAAAATAGGTGGATTACAGATCCCTGTACCAGCCGTGCCCCCCTGCAGGAGTCCCTGGGCATAGCAAGCACACACAATGGCTCGTGAACAGAGATCTCTCAAACCCATCATTTCAGCAGGCAGAAAGCACACAGCCATTATTTGATTTGAAGCATCATAAAGCATGAAGGTCTCTGATGTCTTGAAGACAACTGGGAGGATTTTCCAGAAGGGGAAACTTTTCTATTTTGTCTTTTTAAGCTGTTTTTCCTGTTCTACATCTACATCACAGTAGCAACATGATAACACTCATTTCACTGTAACTTTGCATTTTAACAAGTAAACTGCCTCTGTAACATTTTGATCCAAATTATTAAATCTCAAGCTATACCTGTGAGGCAGCCTCTTATGAAGCAGATTTTAGTCTCCTCTTTTCCACCCTGCTCCTGTTTCCCCTTTCCAGGGGTCACTAGGGTCACCTCAAGGACCCAAAAAAGATCAGGCATATCTGTGGATCGAGTGGGTCTTCTGAAAACACCACTCCAAGGTCAAGCAGTTTTGAATTTCCTGTTTACAAAAATACTGCAATTCTGTAACAACATCCAAACCAAAATTGTAACTCTGCCTTAAAGTTTCCAGTCAGACACAAAGCAAAATAGCAGCCCTTCCATCCTGGGATGCTGCTCCACCACTGCCAGGAACCCTGTCCTAGCTCTCCAACTGCTTCCAGGATACTCTTTTAGTTCAGCCTTTTTTGAAACAGTGCTTCCTTGGGACTGTATCCCATTCCAGCATGGCTATAATGCATTGCCGGCCCTACTTTTGATTATCTCCAAAGCAATAAACGTAATTTTAACCCTGTCTTGCCATAAGACACAAGCCCTGATTCCCATCTCTTCAGAGGGAGACGAAAAAGCTGGAGAAGCATAAGAGCATCCATCCATCCAACCACCCATTTGCCCCCCAGACTACCCCACGATCTCTTGCTCTGACAGTGGGAATGTGCTCTGGCAGCTTTCTTGGCACCACACACACCTGAATCACTCTGGCAGTATCAGGGGCCAATCCTGCCTCAGTGCTTGCTGCTCAGTGTGGGTGAACACTGCCCTGCCAAGGCTTCTCTGGGGCTTTCCACACAGCAGCTTGGAGCACAGCAAAGCCTTTGCAGGAAATACTCTGAGCAGCAGAATGAGCCAGTTTCTGATAGAAGATGTTTGGCTATGGGTTTGGGGAGGGCGAACACGTGGTATGCACAGCACCTGCATCCCCTGGGAATGAGGGCAAGGGGCTGGGGCAGGGCTGTGTCTTCCTGCTCCCCTTTCCCTCTTTGCACCCTGCCTGTTTTGCAGGGCTCAGCAGCACCACACATGGGCTCCCCTCCAGCATCCAGATCTCATCTTAGCCCAGCTTTGTGGCTGCCTCTTGACACCCCTTCCCTGCACTGAGCAACTCATAATCCTTCTCTGAGGGACTTTATTCCACCAATTTACACATCATATTTTTGCTGAGTCTGTAGGACTTCAGACTCAGAGAGAAATGTTCATCACAGACCAGCCTCAGCTTCTCAGATCCAGTTCATTCCCAGGGAAGCCAGTTGCAGGGATATCCCCAGAGCTGCCTCTGAGCTGCTCATGGACAAAAAAATCCCAGTCAAAGCACATCAGGGAGTGGAATATGCTGGGCTATATCCTGTCCCTGAAACCCAGGGAAGCCCTGACACCTTTGGTCCTACACCCAGCCAAGTGGCTGCAGAGATTTTATTGGACCCAAGTATAAAGGAATTGAAGCCAGAATATATGGCACAGTCCTCCTAAAACCACACCACAGAAGTGGAAACATGCATTTACCTAAGCAGCATTTAATTCTTTAGTGTTCCAGTGTCTCAAAAAGCCATCTGCTTAAAACTCCTCTCCAAATAGGGTATCTAAATGAAATATGAGGTCTCTTTCTTCCTCCCACACTCCCTCTGCCAAAATCAGACATGAAACGACTGATCTCAGACTTCTCTGCTTTGTTAGTTCTCCCTGTCTACATATTCTATAATAGAGAAATGAAAAAAAGAGATCCAAATGAATCAAGCTGAAATATTTTGACTTGCAATGCATTGTTTGTTATGAAATAACAGGTCGGTTCTGGGACGGTTTAT
The DNA here is from genome assembly GCA_013400415.1 of Scytalopus superciliaris. Taxonomy (NCBI): domain Eukaryota; kingdom Metazoa; phylum Chordata; class Aves; order Passeriformes; family Rhinocryptidae; genus Scytalopus; species Scytalopus superciliaris. The sequence continues at coordinate 1,062,258 of VXBX01003000.1, forward strand.
TGTATAGACATCATTGCCATTGTCTTCTCAAACAAAAGTGAGTCCACACAGCTGACGTTACAGAATTGAATCTGAAACCTCAGATTTGCTACCTTTGCAGTCCGACATGTAGGGCCCAAGGTGACAGTGGCTGGGGACCACGAGGGTGACAGGCAGGCACCAGCTGCTTGGCTCAGCCCTCCACACATCTGCCTGTCAGGGCAACCCCAGAGGAAACCTGGAGCCAGCCAGCCAGGGCTTGCCCACTGCTCTCCAGGGGCCTGCTCTGATTTAGGAGTAATCAAATCAAAGCAATCTAAAGCTTCAGCAAATTTTACACGTTGCTGGCGGTGAGACTTATCTTGCTGCATTTAATGCCACTGGGACTTCAGGGCTAAGCAGCACCACAAAAGTGGAAATGATAAACACAGGCTGGGCTGGATTGTTTCATCAGCAAAGATCAGAGGAACTTTTCACCTAAATCCCCCAATGCATCCACTGGATGGTTAGTAAACTTAAAAGAGCATAATTCACAACAGGCTGCTGCTGAGGGGACAATATTCCTACTGGCTCAGGTTATCAGTTGTCTCCACTGAAACACTGGAAATTTCAGCCATGAGCCAGCTGGGACCTGGCAGGGAGTATGTGTTTCCAAGGTGGGAATGGAGAAGACAATCACAGCTCACTTGGAGAAAAGAAGCCTCTGGGGAGACCTTTCTGTGGCCTTTCAATACTTTATGGGTTTATGAAGAATGGGGACGAGCTTTTTAGCATGGACTGCTGTGATAGGACAAGGCAGAAAGGTTTTAAACTGAAAGGGGGTAGATTTAGACTAGATATAAGGAAGGTGATTTTTTTTATATTGTCAAAACTGGTAAAACTTTGGCACAATCTGCCCAGAGAGATGGCAGATGCCCCATCCCTGGGAGTGTTCAAGAACAGGTCAGACAGGGTTCTAAGCAACATGTTCTAGTTGAAGATGTCCCTGATCATGGCAGGAGAGGCGGAGTAGACAGCCTTTAAAGGTGCCTCCCAACCCCAACTATCCTATGATACAAAAGGAAGTTGCATCTTGGGGGCAAGGAGATTAGTTCCTTAAAGACTATTTTCTATCTTAGTGCAATGGGTATGGGCTGTATGTCATATTCATGTGAAATGGATTTAGATTACAGATAAAGTGCATCCTACAGCATCATTCCTGGATGTGAACAGGGACCTGACAGGACTCCCACCAGCTGCTTCATGCCATATGCCTGGATTTTCCATTCATGGTACAGTTCGATGGAAAAGCTGCTTCCGAAATAAAGGCCAGCCAAGATGGGCTGGAGAGTGTTTATTTTCAAGTGTTTGAGTACCCTAAACGCTGCCTCCTTTTGAACAGCTGCCATTATTTACATCCAGGCAGAGAATTATACCAGCATAGGCAGAGACAAGCCATCGTTCACAGCAGGGAGTAACTTGTGTTAGAAACAGCTCGAGAGCCCAGTCCTAAAAACCTGCCCCAGCCAAAATTCCCTAAGAGTAGTGCAAGTCAGAAGCCGGCTGTAGAACACCAGCCCTGAACTCGTTCTTTAGAGCCACAGTCAAAAATCTGAGCAATTAATTTTCTGTTGCATTGACATCTTGAGCAGTTTGGGGGTTTGCCTTTTTTTGCTCTTATGGTGTAAGCTCTGAACACCTACTCACATTTTTTTAGTAGGTATTAGTCAAGAAGGAATTTTTACAGACTGAGCTCCTTGAGGAGAAATTGGGAACTGGTTTGTATTCAAGAATGCTGTACTTGGGGGGAAAAAGAAAAAGGAAAGGGTGTTGTCACTGAAGTGAAATATGTGGGTGCTTTTATCATTACAAAAGAAAGTTAAAGTTTTAAAGCCATATTTGGTTGCTTGATCAGCTATTTGCTTTGTACCTCATAGCTTAAGAATTTAATCAGCTTCCTTTTGGAAGTTTTTTTGTTGTTCTTTTTGAAAAACACTCTTCCTCTCAAAGCAGGGTAAAAGACTAACTGGTAGGTGGATTGTTTTAATAACTTTCCCCATTCCATGTGCTAGTTTTCAGTGGTTTAAAAAGCAATCATAGCCCTTTCTAAATCACAAATTGGTTCCTGCTTACACAACATGAGTCACACAGAACCCCAGAGTCACATACATTATCTTTTGACCAGTTACTAAAGAAAAGATTAATGACAGAAACACCCATCTTGCAAGCACATGAATATGTGAATGGGTGAATATAGTTTCACTCATGCAAGTGACTGCCCAAATCTAGACAGGTACGAGGGTGCAGCATTTCTATAAAGATAAAGGTGTTTGCATTCACATGGGGACTGCTGCAGAAACTCTGCAACTGCCTGATATTCCATAATACAGAAAGAAAGAGAAAAGTGTGATAATTATTAGGTAAAAGCTTTCATTTCCATATTGCCCACCTCCATTACTGCTATCCTGCTACCAGGATTGTTCCTTACATCACCTGAGAGCCCACCAAACAGCCTCTGCTTTAGATGTTTCCTCCCCAGGTGTCATTAAAAGCTTCAAACAGGCACATCTGACCACCTGCCCGGGAAAGCACACAGCTGCCAGCTCTTGCACAGCTCAGTACCGCTGCAAACACTCCCTGAACATCAGCTCAGCTCAGCAGCAAAAGAAAAAGTTGTATCTATACCCCAGCGGCTGCCTGTACTTTCAAAGCCACCACCTTCCAGGAGGGAATATGCATAACAGAAAAAGAGGAGGCACGAGAAATCAGAGGCAAGAATTTAGATAAATGCCATTTCCAAAACACCCCCATAAACCAGGCAGTTTCTGAGGTTAACTCAGTGATCCAAGAAGAAACCGCTTGCTAGAGAGTGTTTCAGAAGTAGGTTACACCCCCACAGAGCTCCCATTCCCCATCCCTGCTCTCACGAACCCTTCTCCAGCAGAGCAGTCACAAGGCAGAGAAAAGACCAGCACAAGCCCTGAAAATCCAAAGATCTGCGAGGCGTGGGATGCTGAAGCGCTCCCTGCCTCGCTCAGCGAGACGATGCTGGAGAGGGCGAGGGGGAGGCAGGTTCTTACTGGCTGCGGGAGGACTCGGGAGCTGCCGCCGGGAGGAGCGCAGGGATGGAGCGGGCTCTGCCAGCGGGCACGGCCGCGCTTTGGGCCAGCGCCGGGCTGGGGTGTCCGGCGGGGCAGCCGCTGCTTTCCCACTTATACAGGGAGGTGCATCGCGGAAAAAAAAAAAAAAAAAAA
>VXBX01003000.1:1065479-1101769 GCA_013400415.1 Scytalopus superciliaris
GGGGAGAAGCTGGAGGGGAGAAACAGCCTGCTCCTCCCAGGGTCACTGCACCCTCCGTGGGGGGAGAACCCCAACCAGAGGCGGCACTTCGCCAGCATGGCTGTTCCCTGCTTCCCTTCGGCTGCACAGCGATGCTGTGGGACCCACGGGGCTCTCCTGGCCGCCCAGAGCCCTGCTACCCTCAAAGGGCCGGCAGCCACGCTCCCAGACTGTTTCACACAAGATAAACGCGGCACAAAAACTTTGTTTGCAGGAGGATGTGTCCCCAGCCTCCCATCCTGTCCCAGCAACCCTCTCTGAAAGCTAGAAGTTTTCCTGGAATCTCAGCTAACGTATGTGTCACCTTCAGGTTCATACACAGAGTTTTCAGGACAGAAAACAAACAGAAGTGATGTATTTCAATTGAGCAGTCTGCGGGGAGGGAAGGGACCCAAGTGAAGAGAGCCCAGAAAAAAATTATACCAAAGGAGGAGTGTTTTCTTCAAAGCAGACATGAGAAAAAGTACTGTCAGGTAGCTAGTCATTCCTATTCTTAATAAATCTGGCTCTTTGTGCTGCACCACACCAGACAAATCTGACAACATTCACATCAGTCTTCATTTCTCTATCCCTTATCCTTTTTTTTTTTTTTTTTTTATTTTGTTCGTATGTCTTCCAAGTTTGTCCCACTTTCTTTCATTCCTCTGCTACAGGATACAAGATCGAGCAAGTAACTAGGCTTGTTTTTTAACAGGAGGGGGTTGTGTTGGAGCTCTTGCTCTACAAACAGGCTTTTGTGGTGCCTTGGAGATCCACAGAGCTCCTGACTGGTGGCAGCAGAGGCTGGCAGGTATGCTGGACACACCACCAGTATCCCTGGAAAGCAGACCATTATACTTGGGCCAAGGAATTTCCCTTTGTTTAGTGAAAAAAACAAACATTGTGTAAGAGCAAAAGCACTCCTTACAAGAGCATTCATAATTTTCTGTCTCTCTATTCTTCCAACAGGTAAGCCCCACAGATTCCTCCAACAGTGCATCATTCATATTACAACATCCTTAGCAGGGACAGGAACACTGGGTTGCCCTGAGGTTTAAGGCTCAGGCTGCCACCACTTGCCAAGAACAACCTCAGGCATGTATAAAACACAGATGTGGAACACCAACATCATTTATCATTGTGGACTGAAGTTTACATTTGATTTTCAAAGGAATTCAAATACCCATTTCTAACTCATTTTTCCAACAGCTCTCCCAACAGGCATAAAACTTCCTTTCCATCAGTGAGAGCTTTTCCCTGATGGCTGTAACTACCCATCAGACCTACAGGAGCATTGGCAAAAACTCCCCTGCCCCCAAAGTGTTATGTTGCTTACACAACTGCAGGTGCAGAGCTCAAGGACTCCAGAGAAATCACAGAGACTGAGACCCCTCAAGGATGTGACATTCAGACAGAACATTCCCAAACAGATGAATCAAGCCAGGAGCTCTGGGAGAAACCGGAACTGTAGAATGTGGGGATATAAAGACAAACTAGGCATTGCACAGCTGTAGTAAAACATCACCAGGGGCAAGTTACCCTGCAGCCAGCTCCTGGGGGACATCTTAGACAAGCACAAGTGATCTGGTAAGAAAATGAGCCTGACAACAGGTACCTGCAACCCACCAGCAGCATAACAAGCATCTCGTATCTGCAGGGAACATCATCAGCCTTGCCTCTCACTTAAGATATTTGATGCCTTCCACATACAACACAAACCAGAGCTCAGCCAAATCCCAAGCACCAGCTATAATCAGAAACAGCTCTTAGGCAGCATCTCTGTCTAGCAAAGTAGCAGCTAAATAACAAATTGATCTCTTTAACCTGCCTCTCACTGATTGCAGCAGAGCAGCTTGTTATTTGAGTAATTCATTGCTCTCGTTGGATTACAGCTCAGGGACTGATTCTGCAATTGCTGCATCCTCCAGATGCCCCATTGGTTTCCCCATCCAGTTCCATGTGCACAATTCTATGCCCAGAAAAAAGACAGCAGAATAAAAGTCTGCAAAGGCACGTGGCACAGAGCAAGTGCTCTGCCCCACCTTCAGTGTTGCTGCTCTTGGCAGCAAGCGAGTGTGTGCAGGATCAGACACTAAATCTACAAGCTTAAAATGACCAGTATACCTGACAGAGAAGAATTTAAGCACTCTTAAGTTTGCACTTATCACAGCAGCAGCTTTATTCTGTTTGGAAAAGAAGATGATTTAGAGAGCAAGGACAGCACACAACCAGAGTCAAGGAACAGGCACTGGGGCACTGCCATATTACAGATACAACAGAGCATTATAAAAACCTCTGCCAAAGCATTGAATTAAACAAGAATAAACTGCAGGAATGACACAACTCATTGCAAAGAACTGAGACAACTCTGAGTCAACCCCCTACTACCACCATTGCTTGCTAGGGAGGATAATCAGTTACCCTGCAAATTGATTTTTGGCAAACACAGGAAATAAATTTTAAAAAGAAGGACTCCAATGATCCAATATATCCTTGCCTAGTTATCCAAACAAAATGAACTATGAGCAGAAGCACTTAAAACTGAGTCAGTTGAATTACTCAAATCAAACTGCTATGAAACTTTATTTGGAGGTAGTGGAGCCCATGGAGATTGTGGAGTTGGTGCTCTATGGCTGAGTGCTCTGCAAGAAACCCCAAGACCAGAACATCCCCAAAGCCAAGGGCTTACCTCAGAGCAGGGGCTCATCCTCACCAGTGGAGGAAAAGATGTACTTCGAGTCATCCATGCTGCTTTCATTAAATCACTCCACAGCCACAGAAAAAGTCTTCCAGACAGTGGGGCCTATCTTTGCCAGTTGATGCTCTGTGGAAGAAAGCCATTGAATTTTGGGGTGAATCCATGCAGGATGCCATTTATATCCCCCTGGGGTGTGTTTGGCTGTCCTGGTTTCCCCGTGCCAACCTGGGGCTGGGTGTGACACGCCTTGTCCCTGCTGTCCCCTGGCCAGGGCTGACAGTGGTGACAATTACCCTGTGTAAGGAGATGGAGCTGCCCACTCACCTGCCCTCCCTGGGACGCCACAGCCACACAGAACCTCAGCAGTTCTCCACACACAAGCCCTCCAGAGCCCTCCTCTCCCAGCAAACACCTCCGCCTTTCTCCTCAGCTCCAGGTGAAAGTAATAAAGACCCCTCCCCCTCGTTAGCCCTCTCCAGACAGACCTCCTTTCTCACAGGCACCATCAGCCCTTTATCAAAAACAGCTGGGAAGGGCCCTTTTTTCCTTCCAAGGTTCCAGCCTAAGGGATGCAGCTATTTTAGGTGCAAGGTGTCATCGCAAACCCTCTTGACTCCCTGTCCACACTGGCTCCTTGGGATCATTCCCGTTATTTGCCTAATTGACAGGCTTCACCTTCCTTTCACCAGTCTCCAAGTGCAGGAAGCCCTCCCAGCAGAGGCAGCCACACACACTGGCTGCTCCTGGGACCTCTGTGTCCCCAACTGTGTGGAAGTCAGTCATACCCTGTTCTGCATGGGCTGTTTTCCCACTGGAATACAAAGCACTCATGGCCCAGGTGAAAGGAGAGGTGTAACACTGGAAAGATGAACCCTCAAGGCCCCAGTGATGGCTCCCTCCTCAGTTTGTCCTCTGCCTTTTCCAAAGGCTGTTTCCAGCCCCAGATGCACAAAAGAAGACACAGCACACTGCGGTGAGTCATTTCAAGAGATCCAAGAGAGGGATAAAACAGAAAAAGAAATAGGGAGAGATCATCAGTCCCCACCCCCTGATCCATCCCACCATTCTGCTGCCCTGGGGGACAACTGGTGGCCAGATGGAGCCCCAGCCCTGCAGGCAGCTGGAACTCACCTGACACCGGCTAATTACCTCACAGCCATTAGTGAAGTCTCCAGGCAGGCAAAGTAGTGGAAAAGCTGAAACATTTCAGAGTCATTCCTCTCTGGGAGTAAGTAAGGGAGGGGTTGTGGAAGGTTTTAAACGGTGTGGTTAAAACATCAGTGATGCAAATCTTTTTCCATGGAGTTTAAATACATAATGTGTTGCTTTCCAAGTTGATGCAAAGGAGAGCATTGCAACCTGTTGGCCACATACCATGGGCTGTGATCCTCAGGGTGGAGAAGCCAGGCTGCCAAAAAACAGGTATCTGTCCTCTCTTTGTGGATCCACTGTAAGTCTTCCTATTAGTGGAGTCTGGAAACGTACACATGCATGGCAGTGAGGGGTTAAACTGCTGCTGAGGAGCATCATTGGACTCCTCTTCATCAGTGGTTGTGCAAACCAGCAAAGGACAAAGTTGTTCAGGCCTCAACTTGCACCAGGGAAGGTTTAGGTTGTATATTAGGAAATATGTCTTCACTTCAAAGGGTGGTCAAACATTGGAACAGGCTGCCCAGGGAAGCTGTGGAATCACTGACCCTGGGAGAGTTCAGAAAGCATGTAGATGTGGTGCTTAGAGACATGGGTTAGTGGTGGATTTGGGCAGTGCTGGGTTAGTGGTTGGACCCAAAGATCTTAGAGGTCTTTTCTAACCTTAATGACTCCATGGTTCTATTAATTTAGAGGGGGAAACAGTAAGAAACAAAAAAAGGGTTGTGACTGTATCAGGTGATATGCACAGAACTACTCAGCTTTCCATTATTTAGTGTTAAAATACGTCTGTAGCATAACCCTACAACACCATCAGCAAACCTGGATCAACAGATCAAAAGAGATTTCCAAAAGCCTGATGATCACCTGCTGACAGCCTGCTCTTTAATAGGCTCCTGAGTAATTACCGTGGCTACGTTGTTCATGGCATTACCACTACTCAGATTTTCCTGACACCAGAATCTGCACATTGAGAGGGGATCTAGCTGGAGATTGTTCCCACCTTTAAAAAGCAACTGCAGGAATGACTCAGCTATCAGATTAAGAGAAGCAGTCATGTCAGCCCACTTGGCATCCTTTGGCAGAAGTCAGAATGCTTCTCCCAGTACAAGTTGCTCCTTCTGTGCATGGAAAATTACAAAGGTGACTCCCATTTATAAAAGATGATGCACCAGGGCCCTGCAGAAATGGACCCATCTGTTGACTCTGTGGCCGTAGCAAGGCTACATTTGGAAAAGGCAACAGAAACCAAGGTTTCCAGCAGCCTTTCCAGTAACAATTTAAGTTTTCAAGGAATGTTGGCAGCAATTGCAGCTATTTATCTGCAGCCCGCAGGGGGCTGCTCAAACACGCCAGGTTTTCTGCCAAGGGCAGGGCTTGAGGTTTTCTGCTCTCTGGTCATTTGAATCTCAGCATTTCCATCCACATTCGTGGGCTGGTGATGTTTCCTGCTGGATCCCAGGCAGGGATGTGGGAGCAGCAGGCAGCTTGTGGCCACGGGCATCGCCACACCTGGGCACAACCCCCCCCATGGGATGTCCACAGCTCTGGCTCTGCATCCCCACACACCAGCCTTGTCCAGCCCCACGGGCTGTGTAAACCCTGTCTAATCCTGAGCAGAGCCCGCAAACTGAAACGTGGGCAACAGTCTGAGCAAACAAACAACTTTGCTCCTGCAGAACTACTGCTATGACCAGAATTTTTCATCCACCATCTGCTGAAGTGAAGTAAATTTCCATTGACTTCAGCAACTGCTGGGTCACAGTTTGTTTAAGTGTTTCCATACTTTGGCCATTCCAGCAAACACCTTGGCCAGACATTCAGTAGCAGGAATCCATCAAATATTTGAGTATTTGCATAAGCCAAACAGATAAAGTTTGAGACAAGGTTTGGTTCTTAGTCTTTATCAGTTATCAGTTCCTGGGTGGATGCACATCCAGAGAGGTGTAACAAAGGTTCCTAATAGCAATGAGGTAAAGAAACAGCAGTATAATATAATGTTTTCCTTCAAACAGAGCAAAGGGATTTGTGATGGTATGTGTTACGGACACTTAAAACATGTATATCTTTATCTTACTATACATAATTACCTTAACATTGATCTTTTTCCTTGGTGTGAGGCTCACCAGGAGTTTCATATTCCAGATTTGAAAAGATGGCTTCCAGGCATCAGACCAAAATTAAGCTTCTTTATTAATTTTAGCTTTAGATTTTAGTCTAGGAAAAAAATTAATTCAAGGTACCCACAGGCTAACATAAGTAAAATACATGTTCTAATAGCAGAGGAGGTTTTCAAAGCGTGACAAATTTCATTTTGCTTGAGACTGCAGCTAAAATCAAATCAATTAGAAAGCTGAGGACCATAAAGAAACACACAGCACTGGTTTAGATCATTACCATGATCACAAGAGGCGTCAGGCACAGCCTGGGCTGGGGCTCACAGTGTTTGCCAACAACTCAGGGGACCACAAATAAATTCCTCATCCTGGTACAAACTTCTTGCTTGATTTAGGCTGAGTGACAACATCAGTCCCTCGGGCACTACCTGCCTGGCTCCAGGGCTGCTGGAAAGGCTGTGGACATGCTCCAGGAAGGAGCAGTTGTGCTCAGTGCCTGCAGTCCCTCATTTGGCTGTGGGAGGCTGCCTTTGCCCTGTCTGTGTCACTGAGCTGGAGGGATTCCCTCAGTGTGCCTCGGGCTCCTGTGTGTACAGAAAGATATAATTTTTGCTCCCTACACGTTTCCTAGGGAGGCAAAGGTGTGTGAGCAGCTTGGCTTCTGCTTGAAATGCAGGCTTTGCAACAACAGACAGGTACAAAGAGAACGAGCTTTCAGACTCAAAAGCATCCCATGGTTAAGATTCAGATTCGAAAACAGGGCTGGAGAATGGCAACACTGCAAGAGACACACAAACCTCCTCCTCTGCTGCCACAGCACCTTCCAGTCCTCTCTGCTCCGACGTGGGATGGGACACAGGAGTCACTGCTGCCAGTGTGCCCTTGTCTCTCTGAAGGCAAAGCCTCGAGCTAATAAACGGTCAGCTGCCTTTTTGCATAGAGATTTGGTTTGACTCACAATTAATGCCAGTGAAAGGTGTGCTTAGTGAGATAGCTAATGGCAGCTGAAGCTGTGCAGAGGCTTAAATTGGGTGTGCTCCCAGGTACCACCCTAAACTACCCACGTGGTGCCCAGGGCTACACCAGGGGCAAAGTGGAGAAAGCAGCTACTTCTCCAAGGCCATGGGTGTGATCTGTCCCATGGGCTGGAACTGCACTCCAGCCCAGCTCATGAGACCCACGTGCCTCTGAGTAAATCAGAGTTGAGTCTTCTCCTTTTATATAAATGCACTGGGAATGACACTTACTGCTCAGACCTGCACTGACAGCAATGTGGAGAAACCAAGGTTACACGATTCCACCTTTTCTGCATGCTCCTTGTGTCCAACAGCACTGCCTTTATGAGCATTTTTAATTTCTCTGTCAGATCAATTTTCCCTTTGCTAAAAAAATATTGTATTAAAATTATAAAAATATTGATGGGAGGCTTAGTCACAAATAAAGTTGTTTTTTTACTTCCTATGCCAAACAAATCAAGCTAACAGTATTGCCTTCTATACACTATATAGTATATAAAACATACACTTTGTGTTAGTTTCATAGCTAGGCAAAAAGTAAATTTGTGTAAGGTTTCCAAAGGCTTTGTTTCATAAACAAAAGCAAAGAAATAGTCATGGGAAAATTACAAACCTTTTGGCACTAAGGAAATTATGAATGCAATTTCCTGAGCTCAGTGTGCTGAAGGAGCTGCAGTAAATAGCTGTCAGCTTTCTTGAACAGAAGATTTGAGACTTGATACCTGGCTGTGAAGAAGATTTGTCTGTGCTGGACTTCTGCTCTCCTTCCACTCAGATGGGATTTTCAAATTACTTAGTTTGGCTGGCATGAAGGGAGCATGGGTGTGTTTCCTTTGGTTTAAACCAAATTTTCTGGGAATCATCTCTTATGCAAAAATGAGAAAGTTCATGTCTTTGCTGAATTCTGCTGAAGAAAAGTGATTTAAAGACAGTTTGAAGTCAAAGCTGAGAGACCCAAGAGAAAGATCTCAGACATATGCATGGATACAGAGAAGCTGTCTTCCTGCCACTTCCAAACTGAAATAAATCTCTTCAGTAAAGGCAGCTTGGGATTTTTTTCCCCCTCAGCAGCTCAAGTGAGGGCTGGGAACAGCAGAAGAAGCTGAACCAACAGCAGAGAAAAATATTTGGCATTAGATATTCTGGATGTGAGGAAGAACATGAGAGTTGTACAGAGACTGCTTATATTTTTGTGAAGGAGTCCCTCAGGAGAGCAACTCACTACAGTGAGGGGTGACAGAGATGTCTCCCAAGAGAAAAAGACCTTCTGGGTGCTGTGGATTCCCGTCCCACCTCCCTTGTGCCAACCTAAGCTGGTCAGTGCAAAAATGCTGCCAGACTGACTTTTGTAGGCTGTCAGTGCCTCGTGTCCCCCTCCCCAGGGCTGCTGGGGCTGCTGTGGTGGGTCTCTGCAGGCAGAACCAGCTCTGGGTGCAGAATCGAGTCACAGTGCCCTGGGTGCTGCCTCGGAGAAATGCTGCAGCGGTGCCCCTGGCTCCCTGCAGAGAGCATTCTGCCTCTGCCAGTGTCCTTGGCAACTCAGAGCCACAAACATCAAGTGGTAGCAGCCAGGAAGGACAGAAGGATTGGCCAAACATGAAACCTGGTAACTGGCCTATAAATATTTACACGTTGTGCCTCAGCTTTACTCATTCTGCTGCATCAGAAGAACGGCTGGGCAGCCGCAGAAGTCCAGGTATTAACTGTCCTGCTTGTTGTGCTCCAGGAGGTTCAGACGGACCATAATCCCCACTGTCTCAGTGCCCTGAGTCAGATCCTCTCCTGGAGAGGCCAACAGATGCTCGTTTTCCCAGCCTGAGGAGTCAATGCATCCTGCTCTGATGGTGGTGTATCCACAGCATTACGTTTGCCCCCTGGGATCAGTGGAGCCTTGTAGCCCAGCCAGCCCCGTGATGCTCGAACACAACTGCTCCAGGGCCATCCTGGCATCACTGCCTGACCCCCAGCTGGGTTCTCCTCCCTAGAGCAATGGAATTCAGTCTTGCAAGCATTGCTGAGGCCCAGTGCTAGCTATGGAATCTCAAGTTAAATATCTGTAAAGCTGGGATGATCCATTTTTTCCAGGGGATTTTTTACTCAACCCCTACACCCCTGTCACGAGCACCAACAGCCTATTATCAGCTCGGTCATCAGAGCAGGGACTGCAGCTGAAGCAACAAGTCTCTGATGGAGCTGAGTTTAGTCATGTCACTGTGCCAGACAGCCCTGGTTTCCCTCTAGCAGGACAATAGCTTTGAGCCCTTTAAGGCATCTGACCTGAGCTGAGATATTTTATTGACAGCAAATATCTCAGCAACGAAGCTCCAGCTGGTGAACCAGCCCAAGCAGGGCAGGAACCAAGTCACAAGGGAAATTTGTTTGCCTTTTTTAAGAATTTGGACATTCTCATGCGAGCAGCAGATACAGCTCTGAAGTCCCAGGATGGAAAATATAATCCAGACATACTTTGTGCAATTGCAGAACGGTGTCACTTGCCCTGCCCTGTCAGAGGGATCCTTGATTTTGCTCTTTGAGAATGGACACCAATGCAAATAGTGACCTCAGACCACTCAGACATCATTTAGCTAAACAGCTTAAGGATGTTCATGCCTATTGCAAAGCTACAACATAATGGCAGAGTACCTGGACAAAGGAATAAATTTGTATTAAACCTGGTCCATCTGTCACTGAGATACAGAGGCATTTCCAATTCTCTCTTATTAAAAGATCTCAAAAGCTTCAGAGGCTGGGAGAATTCACACAACATATCCAAACCCACCAGTGATTAATACTAAGTACCTGGGAAAGGGGAAAAGCAAGCAATGCTGCATCTCTTGTTCTCCTTCCTCTTGTACCTTCGGGAATTTTAAGAGTGAGCCATATCACAGAAGAGCAGATTTAGCCATCCATCATCAAAGGGTGCAAAGGAGATACTTCAAGGCACTGCAGCGAATGAGAACACTGCAGGGATGTGGAGACATACTGTCCTTAGATGTCTTTAAGGTGTCCTTGGGCATTCACTGCTCCTAACCCTGAAGGGGTCAATAGCTCTGCTGCTGGGTTTGGAGGATAAACAGCAGAAGCTGGCCATGGGCTGTGGACACCCGGCCACAGAAGAGAGAGGGAGGGGAAGATGTCCTGGGCAGAAGAATCAAGCAGAGGTCAGGCTATAGAAGTCCTTCATGGACAAAAAGGCTTCAGGGGTAGCTGCAGCTCTTGGCCATAGTTTAGAACAGAAGGAGGAGAAAGGGCAAGGGACAGTCCCTGCTGCTGTCTCAACCCAGGCACGTTTACATTGCCAAACGCTTCAGTGCTCAGCCACTTGATATTTTCCTGTTCTCAAAGCATCCTTTGCCCAGCTCAGCACCCTCGGGTAGGCTGGAATAACCAACCTTGCTGCTGCAGGTGGAAGGGCTGACATGCTGCATAGAGCTGGCAGCTTTAATTTATGCACTTTTTTAATCTTTGTCCGCATTCCTGGGAGCTTATACATACAGGAAAAAGAGCAATGTTCACACATATCCTTAAAAGCAACCATGACCACACTATTGTGGAATATGCAGGGTTAGGAGATTGCAACCATATATGGGCTCCTTGGGGCTGGAGCATTGCTGGCACCCCTGGGAGGAGGAGAGCTGGTGGAATTTCCTATGAAAGGCCAATTAATAAAGACCAAATCCTTTTGTATATACGAATGTCTAAATATTGGACAACAAATTCAAGGCTTTGCTACCCCAGAGTCCTGAACCTTACAGAGTCTCCTGAACTCATTAAGGGATATTGTAGCCTCTGACCTGAGCTCTTAAGTGCATGGACTGTAAGGGCTTGAGTAAGGAAAAGCACCAAGATGGGCTGTGTGAGAGCTGCAAGTCCCCAAAACACCACGATTCAAAGCTCCTGGTTCCCCAATGTTGTCCTTGAGCAGAACTCATGTAACACTGAGTGGTGACAGGCTGGAATTCTTTCTCTGGCTCTGGGCTCTCCAGTCACAGCCTCACCCTGACACCTCACCTCTGCAGCAGCCAGCACACCAAGCCTTTGCTTTCCTTCTTATCAGGCTTGTCTGAGGGCCAGGAGCCTTGAGGGACATCAGACTCACTGTGCATGGTGAGGGGTGGAGGTCTCTGCAGCAGGGGTGGGCTGGTGGGCTCTGCACGACCTGCAGGGATGTGGCAGTGATGGACAATCACTGTCCTTTCCAATATTGCCATCTAGAGGACCCAGCAAGGACCAGAGCTTCTTGCAGGCCATAATGAAATACAGGGGAATCAAACCCTTGCTTTTTTTTTTTCCCCCTTAATTTTACTTCACATAAATGCTTCTTCAGCATGACACGGAGACAGAGAGCTAACCACACAGGACTGTCTGTGCCTTGGTCATGAGAATACAGGATTGCTTTAAAAACAGCCCTGTGAGTTTTTTGAGTCTGTAGATACCCAGCACTGGCCCACTTCCCAGTGTTTTACTGATCCCCACATGAAGGTGGACAGATGGTACGATAGCCTGACTGAAAGCTGCCCCTCATCAGCTCAAACTGAACAGAACTAATAAAATAGGGACTAATCAGCAAATGGCAGCTCTACACACCTGCCTGCAGTGCAAGTCCCCCTCCCCAGAGCACGCAGGCATCTGCCTTGTCCCTGCTGCCAGTGCCTCCAAACAGCAACCATCCAAAACCTTTTCGCTTGATTGGTATGACACGGCAGCTCAGGGCACTGCAAGCCCACCCCAGAGGGTGCCTGCCTGCAGCCACCAGCACTGGGGGGAGGGGATGCACACAGGATGGTCCCAAATGCATTTGGGGCACTGGAGATACTGCTCACTGATGATGAGGTGCAGGGCCTGAACCATACCTTGTTTCAAGGAGACAATCCAGTTGAAGGGGTGTGCTGCACTTCTTTTGAGGGTTTGCCAAAAGGCATCTGTTATATTGCTAAATTATGAACTTGTTTGTTTTAGTTATGTGACCAAAGCCCGGGCTGGGACAGCATATATGCGGGTGGGATTAGTGGTGTTTATTCCAACTATTAGGACTTTGAAATGTGATACTGTACAGTGGAATTAGCATAATTTCATAGTAAGAAAGTAAACACCATTGTCTCCTGTCCCACTTCTGTGACTTCCAGTGCAGGCCACCCACAACTAGAGTGATGCTGGACAAGCCCCTCTCACAGTTCTTTTGTGAGCTGCAGGCACAGCTTTGACAAAGCCCAGCAGAATTCAAGATGTGCCATCCCATACAAGGACCACAATCCCTTTGGAAGGCAGCACAGACATCCCCTCAGCTGTTCACTGCTATGGATTGGAGACAAGTGTTTAACTAGGTATCAGGGCTATCCTCCCACAGCAACGCAGAGCTATGAGCAATGTGGTTTTACACCACTCAAGACATGATGGTTGTCCTTTGTGAATCAAAGCCCTCAAAAACAGATTCCTGAAGTTTCTGAGGTGCTCTCTGTACCGAAGGATTGTAAAGCATTTGAACAACTTGCCTCTTCAGCTGCTCTAAGAGCAGAGCACCAAAAGCTGGCACAGGCAGGAGATGGAGGGCAGAATCACCAGCCACGTGCCCAACTGCAAATTCAACAGACCTGTGAGATATAAAAGCCTGTGAAAGCTCAGGAGCCTCGATTTTGCAAACACCCCACAGTGATGCCTCTCACACAGGTCCACCCTCAAGGCATGTGTGAGTGAGCAACACTACCCCAGCTGGGTTTGCTGCTCCTGGAGGAACCCCGGAGCTGCAGCAGCTTGTGGCAAACACCAGCATCTCTCCCTTGCCCAGCCTATTCCTGGGAGGGAGGATGGCCCCAGGCTGGGCTGTGTCCCGAGCTGGGTGAAGGCAGGAGTGTGCCCTCCATCCCCTGGGGTCCAGCATCCTCAGCTGTGGTCAAGGGCCATGAACAAACTGCTCTGAGAAGGTCGAGTGGCACGTCGTCACTTTGCTACAGATTTATTTCTGTGTGAATTAATGAAACGGTACACACAATTCCAAAAAAAAAAACAACCCCAAAAAATAATCTTTTATAGGCCCATAATCCTTCTTTCACAGTACAATGCAACAGTAAAGGATTTAGTCAGTGTAAACAGAAGGTCCAATAGTGATCATCAGCTATCACAGGTCAGCTGCACAAACACCACAGCTACGGGGTTAATGCCATTACCACACGAATCGACAGTACCAGTACAAATTATAACTTTACCTACAATGCTTTTTCATGTGCAAAAACCATGAAAATTCAATTTACAGAAGAAGGGCACCATCTCTAAACCTTTGTGGGTGCTGTAAACTGCCTCCTCAGGGCTGCCTTATATCTATTTGGCAAAGGGTGTAAGGCCCTGATTCTCCAAGATACTCCATCTGCAGCACACGAGCATCAGGACTCTGCATCTGCACACCAGGCATTCACAGACACTCTGCTGCAGCTGAGCAAGGAAAATAATCAGCTGAGGATGAATCTGAGTCATTTATTAAATGTCTTCTGAATTTGAGCTTAGATTTGTTCATTCATCAAGAGTATTTAAAACCAGTTGTATTATGTATGGATCATAAGAGTTCACAGGTAACCCATAAAATCATCATTTGTAACCTTTATTTTCTTTAATGTACTACCTGAAATGCTACTGCCATCAAAAGTTGAGGCTTATAGTAGTGCGTTGGCAAGCTTACAGTGAGTGGGTAAATTATTGAAGGGTCAGAGAAAGAGAGGAATGCAAGCACAGACATGGTAAAACATCACCCTGTGGCCACCTTGCACCTCAGCTGGGGGTGCCTGGGAGGGAGCCCTGTGCTGCCAGTGCTGGGGCCCTGCTGAAGGGACCACGAGCTGTCAGGGGGAGCAGAACTGCTCTGCACCTCCAGCTGCACCAACTCTGTAAATTGAATTCACAGTCAGGCTATACAGGAAAAAACAAGAGGTAGTTATTTATCATACCTCTTCGAAAAGGCAGAACAAACAAAAAAACAGGATGTAGAAGTGATGCAGTCAACCTAAAATCAACAGGTTCCTACTTCTTTTTTTTTTTTTCTCCTTTTTTGATTTTTTGGTTTTTTTTTGTTTTTTTTAAACACATGAAGTTAAGTCACAGACATCATATAAAATGCACACTCACTTTATGGAATTCCTGCATAGTAGGAAACAAAGGCCAGCGCTAATCCAACAGCAATGTTAACAGCAGGATGCCATTTACAGGTGCAAGGAAGATGCCCTACCCAAATATAAACAGAGCATTACCCCCCTTCCAGGGGATTCCTATGGCAACACTTATACATTTTGTTCAGAAGGAAAAAGAAAGCATTTTCTTGGGGATAAACTGCCAAAATAAATGGTTTCACATCCATAATTTTAAGGCAATGTTACTTAGACCTGAGAAAAATTAAAAACAACAAAAAAAAAGGTGTAAATTTATTTTCTCAACTATACATATATACTTGAAATTTCAGGATTTCCTGCCTCCTCTGACTCTCAGGGGGGTCTGGGGAAAACAGCCATGGGGACACTGCTCTGAGGTCTCAGGGTCGGATCCTGAGAGATGCAGAGTTTATTCCAAGGACAGTTAATGGGAGCTGGGAGTGCTTGGACTCACCTGGTTCTCTTTCATGTATTTTCATTTTAAACACCTCTGTTTAAGCCCTCTGGAGAGGGTCAACTCCAGAACAGGCCTGTAGTGCACCAATAATCCTGAAAGGTTTGTATAGCAAAACTAGATAGAATAGACAATAAAATTACATACAGTAAATTTCTGTGATTCCTCCTTTCCAGGAGAGAAAGGATGTCAGGGTTAACAGTTTCACTGCACCTTTAACCATTCTCATAACTACAGAATAAATCCTTTAACACGAGTGTGAAATCGCAAATTGTTCTGTGCTCTTCCCTGGAAAATAAAAATTTAAATTAAAAACAAAACAAAACAAAACAAAACAAAACCCCTCAACTGGCAAACATTTGTCATTAAATGGCAAAAGAGACACGAGAAAAGTCGGGTGGGGACTGCAGACACACAGCATGCTAAGGAGTTCCCAAACAAAGTGCAATGGTTTTCGACTCTACGGGAGGACGGACGGACGGACGGACAGCTCCCCTTCAGTACCACCAGGATGCCCGGTGCCTCTGGAGAGCGCCGGGGGTACCGTGTCGATCTGCAGCCGTAAAGCTCGTGGTTGAGGTGGCCTGGTGCAGCTGCAGTAGCTCTGCACACCTTGGCTACATCTGTGGCTGCAAGAGAAGAGATTCGCTCGCACGGAGACGCGGTCGCTTCCCGAAAGCGAAATTCAGTTGCCAATTGAGGATTTGATGGCTGGTTCTGGAAAGCTGCTTGAGCCACAACTGAAGGATGGGTTCAGCCCTAAAATCTGTGCACGCCTGGTTCTGTGGGATCACCTCCTTGTCCTAAACACAATCACAGGCACCAACTGTCCCTCTCTCCTGCTCCCATCTGAGCAGCCAGATACCCACAGCCCTTGCTGTCAGTTTTGGCCAGGGTCTGCCATGAGCTCACCAGAGCAGAGGGTCACTAAAGAGCAGAAAGTCTCCACGTTCCCATAAAGTGAACAAGTTTATCACCATCCACTGCCTGGCAAGAGAGTCTGTGGGCAGATTTTTTGGTGATATTTCAAACATGACTATCCAAAGATCAGAGACCAAAAAAAAAACCCCAACAATCCTCATCTGACTAGAAAGCGATTTCCACTGCTCGCCAGCACCTCCCTACCCTCCTCTCCCAGGCTCACAGGATGAACAGGGAGTCAGCTCCTTTACTTACCCGCTGGGAACGAAACCCTTCATCAAATCACACATTAACGAAGCTCACTGTGTGCAAAAGACTCTTACGCTAAAACAGTTCCACCCTACATAGTGCAGTCAACACAGTTTTTAACTTAAATTTGCAGCTTGTTCTTTACAAGTGCTTGGCAGAGAATATTTATATTCTTCTGACACCATATAAATAATATTTATACAGCTTAGACATTTTGAGACATGCATTAGACTTTAGGTAGTACATACTTCTTTGATCATATATGCAAATATTACTGTCGATTAAACCGAGCGACCTTATGCCGGACCGTGCCTTGCGTTATCCAGGATGTTTGAGGGGGGCTCCGAATCGTCCATGGGCAGGACCAGGCGCGTTCCCCGGATTACGAGTTCATGGTCCCCAAAGGCGAGCTCCCGATCCAGCGCGTCCTCCGAGCTGTTCCCCACGAACCGCCGCGACGTCCCGCTGGACGCCACCGAGTCGGTGTTCACGGTGGAATCCCCGTACGTCAGGCTGATGTCCCCGTCGTTCAAAATGAGGTCGGAGTCGTCGTCCTTCAGCTGCTCCTGGTTCTGGGGGACAAACGGGAGGGAAGCGCTGTTGGAACTCCTCTGGAATAGCTGTTTGCAACGGCACGGTGACGGTGAATGAGCAGTTTGAGGGGCCGAATCACGGACTCTGCCACACCGTGACCGTAACCAGGCACACCACACACACATCTCTGAGCCCAGGTAACTCGTTCCACATACTGATTTCCTTGCCTAGAAGAGAACTCTTCTTTCTGGTGCCATACTCAGATACACAGGGGAAGTAGTTTTGAGTGGCTTTGACAGGACCAAAATACCCATGAGCACAGAAACTGCATCTCTGACCCATCACAGCCATCTCTGGTTTGTCAGGGAACCTGATGCTGATACTTTGCAGACAGGGCAATAAAACTCCTGCCATGGAGAGCTGCTGCTGAAAGGGGCTGCCGGGCTTAGCAATGCTGGCAACTTTTCTTGTTGTGGGTGGTGCAGCTGTAGGGGCTGCAGGAATAGCTCAGCTGCAAGGCCAGAAGAAAGCAGAGCATGGAGAACTGTGTATCCTCCCAGCTGGGTCTGGGGAAGGACAGCCATGACAGCTTCACTGAGCCAGTCACTGAGGAACCACCACGAACACACCACAAGTCCCTTCATGACCAGACAGTGGGCTGGAACGCTCATGGGAATTAGCTCATCCATCAGCCCCAATATCTGATCCCCCCTCATGCTCCCCACTTGATGCTGCAGAGCAGCATCCAAAAGTAACACAGAAAGATAAACGTGTCAAAGCCACCAGCACTGTGACAGGAAGGACACTGATGGACTCACCTCGTACGCCTGTGGACTCGTCAGGCACCGGGCAACAGGCCCACAGCACCCTGGGAGTGTGGTTGTCAGCGGGGGGCCACTGTGTGTCAGGAGAGGCTTTAGATAGCTATGGAGAGGGTTAAGGAAGAAAGAGGAACGGGGTGATGTCGTAAGTCAAGGGGTGGGATGGCAGCAGTGAGGGACTCAGTGTCTCGAGGAAATCACAGGAAGGAAAGAAACACAAGTGCCTGGAAGCACAAAAATCATAGGGATGAGAAACATAAATACAACCAAATATAGCAGGACACGAGCTGACCAGGACACAGCTTTGGTAAGATGCTCAGCAGCATCACCTGTCCCACCAGCCTGTGCCTCTCAGTCAGACATCACTCCTCCATTAATTTATAACACAGCATCTGGAAGTGAGGAGGGGCACAGATTTAGCAAGAGGGGTGCAAATGAGAAGCCCCACTGGCTTTCCTGCTCACCTACCACTGGGATTGATGATCCCCTGGAATGGCAGCCTTGGAGAGCCCAGCGTTGAAAGGAGCTGCCACTGCATTCCCACTGACAATGGGTGGAAACGGTCATTTCTCACAGACACGAGTAGGTGCAAACCAAAACCCAGCAGGGTAATGGGAAAGCTCCTCTGCTAAGCAGGGAGAAAGTCAAGCTCCAAGCCAACAAGGGCTGCTTGGGCAGTGGGATTTGACAAGGCAGACACCAACCACCATTCAAGGATACTTGTGATCGAAGTTGTACCATATGCGGAAGAGCCAAGCGCTCTCAGCCTTCGTACTCCTCCTCTCGCTCTCTGGGACACCCTGTGGGAGAGCAAAACATTAAACAGGGGCTGGGCAATGTGCCATGACCAAGGAGACTCCACAGGACACTGGATTATCCCCAGGGGACATAAGAAGACACACACACAGCTTCCCAGTGCCCCTTCAGAAGCCTTTGGGTTGCAGTGAGTGTAGGGACATTCACACCACAACAGTCCCATGGTGCTTCCAGCTCACACTCTGTATCTAGCAGCGTTTAGCAGCCCTAGAGAGGTGGTATCAAAGCACAGAGTGACCATTTTTTCTGCTAGAATCTTCCAGTGTAAGGCCCCAAGGTTTAAAGTGTCTCAGAGCCAGCAGCATCCAGACATCACATTTAATAATGACTGACAGGTCCAACCTCCATCAGATCTCTCCTGGGATTTTTGCATGCAAATAATCGTGTGTTATGGGGACTCCAGGCTTTCTTTTCGTCAGAGAAAAAGGTATAAAACTGTTTGGAGGGGACCATGAATACAATTACATATTTCACAGAAATTTATGGCTCTGGGCTGCCTGTAGCATTTGATGCTTTCTCTCCAGGAGGTGAAGAGCCCAGTAAATGGCTCTGAATAAAATGAACCTCCTTGGTGCAGAAGCCACACTGAAATCAAGGAGAGCCACAGCCACAGCACGACTAGACTGCCAATGCATGACTAAGATAGCTCAGACCTATAATGCAAGCAAACTCCCAAGGCCCCAGGGCTCTACCACTTAGTGTGGTTGGTGGTTCTCAGGCTGCCACATAACTACCCACAGGAAACAGGGGGCAAAGGTGGGATTGAGGGTACACATGGGTAACAGTGGGACAGATGTCACATAAAATGAGTCAGTAAATGGCATTTCTGTACTGCCCTGGATGATGGGATGAGGCAGGGAGCCTCCATGTCGTGCTCATTTTGGGATTTATTTCAAATTCAGCAAGGGAGAGATCAAGTCTATTGCAGCAGCAACGTGGACTGACTAAACAGTCCAGTATTACTTCTGTGCCCTTCTTTCCAGCTGAGTCAAAGCGAGCCTCATTCTAACCCCAGACAGCACAGAAAAGCTGTGACTCCCACTGACTGCAAACTCTTTCACCACAGGAGCTAAGAACTCTCCTACAGCTGGAAGGAAGTGGAGCACAGGTGTGCACTCACAGGGTCTCGAGGTAACCCCTGCCCCGATGGGTGCAGTGCAGATTCCTCTGCAGAGCTGCCCAGCAGTGCTCACTCACCACATTCTCCTGATCCGCGTCCACACCCACTCTGTGGAGGGGAAAACAAGCACAGGGTTAGCACATGCAATGCCAGGCGGGCGCGTGCCAGGGCCCAGGGCAAGAGGGCGTGACCTCCCTCTTGTCTCTTAAAACCAAGCTTAGGCCAAGGGCAGGAGGAGGGGGAGGAGGTGCTGTGGCAGGAAAGCCCTGAGCTCACCGGATGTTGAGGCAGGACAGCATGGCCGTGGTGCCCCCTCCAAACACCCACACCGTGAAGAAGACGATGAGGAGCGTCGTGCTGAACATCATCTGCCGGGCGTAGGTGGCCGTGTCGCGGATGGCCAAGGCAAAGGCCATGGCTCCTCGCAGCCCTGCCAGGGAAGGGACACTGGAGGAGCTGCATCAGCACAGCCCACCCCACCTCACTGCCAGGGGGGTTTACATCTTGCTGCCCCACATATGGCCCTCTGATGGGACATCCACAACCAGAGATGATTCTGTCATCGCTCCTGCCCTACACCATGCGCTCAAAGCAGGGCAGGGGGAGCTCATTCCTACATCCCAAAACCAAGGCATCGACACCACATAGCCTAAGGGAGCCCTTTCCTGCCCAGCCTCCCCTCCAGACACCATCCATAAGAGATTTAAAGCTGAAAAAGGAGTATTTCCAGGTTATCAAGTGCCAAGGGGCCACACGGTTGGAGGCAGGGACGCAGTAACGTACCAGCAAACATCATCATGTGCTGCAAATTCGTTCCGATTTTATTTCTTCTCCCCAAATTCAGTAAAAATGACAGTGGGTAAATATTGGCAGCTCTTCCTAGGAAGATAGCAAGCTGTATTTGCACATGTTAAGGAAATTGCTCTCTGTGTGTCTCCTCCCCATCACATCCCACCTGCACAGAGAGCCAGTTTCTACTGCCCGACGGAAACGCTGGGGAGCTGCAGAAATGCTGGTCCTCTGGCTGCAAGGACAATAACCCAGCTCCAAGTGCTACAGCAGTGTGGGAAGAGCAGGCTACTGCCTCACTGAAGCAAAGCACACACTGCAGTTCAGGAATATCATACAGAGACAAGCACAAATAAACAGGGGAAATGATGAAAGGACATGTTAGACAAGTGAAAAGAGAGAAAAACCACCATTTCCCACTGTATGCTCTCCCCTGCCAGGGCCATTTTCCACCCCAAAAATTATTTGTCTTCTGTGAAGCTCAAGTTATCACAGCTACAACAACCCTTCTGACATTCCCTGGCAAGCCACACTTCACAGCTGGGTTTGAAGCTTTAAGCCAAGTCCCATTCCCAAAGATTATTCAGCAAAATGAAAGCAGCAGCAGTTGAGAGGGGAAAAAAAAAAATCTAATACTCTTTCTGTTTTCATAGCCTGTGAGATACAAGAATCACCAGCCCCTTCATATTGCTTTTTATCTTTGAAGCTGTGTCTTTTAATACCAGCACCCAGATGGCAAAAATAATCTTGGAGCCAGTATTCAGTGCAGCCTTGAATAATGTGGAAAATGCTTCCAGCTTTTATGTTCTTTCCTGAACATCACGAATTTGCATAAGAGACGTATTTCATGATCTCTCTCATGAATGAGCTATTTCATCAGCGAGTTAGCCAGTTCCCACTGAAGAGGTACAGCACAAAATTCCAATATAACCAACCAAATGGCATTTCCCTTCACCTTCTTTACCCCACTGCAACCCCACAAAAACTCACTGGGGAAATCTAGCTGAGCCTGCTGCAAACCCACGGGCCAGCACTGCCAAATAAGGTTTTATTAATCACTATAAACGTGTGTTGGTGCATGCAAAGGGTGAAAATAAGTCTGCGCATTTAACTGGCTTCCCTGTGATATGAAGAAAATTCCTTCAAAATCCTTGGTTTTTTGAGACACATCAGAACCAATCTCTTGCTCCCATCAGCATCAGCCTGCAGAAAGGAAAATCCTTTCTCATGACATCATTCACAGGCATCTACTGTAGCTTTAACTGTGCTGTTTGACCAAAAAAAGGCTTTTTTCATGGGTAACCAAGTGGACTAACAGAGAAAAAGGGAAATGAACAGCTAAACCGGCCACTCCTGGTGCCACACTGCCACGTGACAGCCTGGCATTCGGCATCATGGTCACATTGAATGACGAGTCCCTGCAGCAGCTGATTCAAATGCCCACGAAAGGAAAGAAGACAAGGGGAAGAAAAAAAAAAAATTCTAACAGAAACACTGAGAAAAGAATCTCCATCTTCTTAAAATAACCAGAAAAGGCATCACTACATTGCAGAAATCCCCTTTTAAAAATAAAACTAAACTGACTGGAAAAAACCAAACCCACTCATTTAAATGAAAAACACAAACTGGGAATGAGGCACTTCTCCCTTCCTTTCTTTGTCTTATAAAATGGGCTCCAAAGGATACAAAAGCCCCCACCACAAAGGTAGGGTTAAAGACATGGTTCTGGAAGGTGAACAGCGCAAGCCCCATGTAGGAGAAGATGAAATTTTCTGCCAGGAAATTCAGAAGCTCAAACAACTGCAAGAGAAAAACAAATTAAGAGTGAGTTAAACACGCTATAGATAAAACAAGAAAAGCATGTTAACCCATCCATCACACAATAAATACTCCTGTGGAAGCAACTTTAATGAAGTCCAGGTGTAGGAAGACAGATGCACCTAATTCAGGATAGAGGGAAGGGAAAAATATTGAACTTGAAATTCAGAGAGGCTGAAGGGGGCTGAGGAGTTCTCACCTGCTTAGTTCTGTGTTGGGACTCCGTTGATAAGTTGTTATAGGTATAATGGGCCTGAGTGATCCCACAGAAGAGCACAGCCACCACACCTGGGGAGCAGAGCATCACGTTAGACTCCTGGTCATGAAAAGGGAGCTGAGCTGCACCCCAGTAGTGTAGGAGACTTAATGTAGTAACCCCAGAACTCAGAGAAATTAAATTTCTCCAGGCAGAGGGAGAGCCCTGGCTCCAATCAATACTGGGAGAAGCAAAATTCGGTGTCCCAATCATCCCTGCAGATCTCCATCCCAGAGGCAGGGCTGTGCTGGAGCTTGCCTGTAAAGCCACATGCTTCAGCCAGCAGGAACGTGCTCCAGGACATCAAGAAGAACAAGCCGGTCTCCAACAACGGGAACTCCCGAAGTTTCGTGAACTTGGTGACGTTGCAGATGGTTAAGGATAATTTGGAGAGATGCTGCAGGCTAAGAGCATATCAAATCCAATTGTGTATCCCAGCAGTACACAGTCTGCCCCTAAAAAGGCTATGGCACTGCCCTTCGTTAATTTAGGAAAAAAAACCCCATGAAACATCTGGGTGAGATGCAGCACAGCAAAAGAAAAGTTGTTATGCAAACACTTTGGAAAAAACCCACAACCAACAAAAAGGATATTAAAGCTGTCACAACTCCAGTAGCTGCTCCCATTGCAAAAGATCCACTGAATATCCCCAGGAAGATCCCAATAGACTTGAACATTGCTGTGACATCAAACGTGTGGCTGTTGTCACCCGCTGGCTGATACGCAACTATTGAACTGGAAGAGGGAGGGAAAACAGACAAAACACTCCTTAGTCTGGAGGCAGAGGCACCTCACAGTGCTACACAAGCTTTGCAAAGTGCTACTACTGCTGCAGACACAGCCTGAGGAATCAGGGAGACACTGCACTCCCCTGGGATCACAGCACGCAGTGGCAGCACACCCACCCTGTCCCCGGGAGTTTGGGATCCCCTTCCCTACTGCCAGCTGTCTGAGGTTCAGCCACCCCTCCTAGGCATGGCTCTGCATTTACTCCTAGGCATTAGAGAGCATCAGACCAAAGCCAGTCCCTCACACAATCTGTCATTTACAATGGTATTTTGATGGTTTGGCGCCAGCTCTCTGTAAAACTCAAGCACTGTGAGACCACAAACCATCCAAGTGGGAAGCCCAAATTTCTCCATTGACTCTGCTGAGGTGGCTGATGTGAATATCCCCTGGAGAGCTGTGCATTCTGCTGTTTTGCCACATTTAACTTGCACCACATTTAGTTTGCACTGCTTTGACTTCTGAAGTGCAATATCACAGGGCAGCATGGCATGTGCTGTTCACAACAGTAACACTGTTCTCTGCATCCACCAAACCTCAACAGGCCTTTGGATGAGATGGCAAACAGGTCTGCCATGCTGATCCCATCTCTGAATCTGCTCCCTCCCAACTCCTGATGAGCTGAGCCTTGCATCAGTCAGTCCACTGGTTTACCTGGAAAGGCTGAGACATGTGGGGGCCCTTACCCAGCTCCTAAATCTTATTTATCAACTCCTTACAATGCTTTCTGTGATGTAAACTCTCCAAAAACATTAACTTCCAAGTTAGCAAACCCTTGGCTGGCTCTGTTAAAACTCCTGGATGTGAACTTTAAACGTTTGCTGTTTAACCTGCTAGGTTATGCTGGAACAGGCACTTACTGCCTTGCACACACATTCTGCAGCTTTCTCCCCTAATTACACACCATTTTCCTGCAACACGAATGACAATCCCCCCTTTCCAACACATCATGGGTCACTTCCATTGCTAAACTTCCCTGCTTTTAACACATCTCATTTCTGCATTGCCTTTTACACTGCAAGCCACAGATCACTCCTTGTGATTTAATTCCTTTCGTCAACCCCATCTTATACTTCTCATTCACCAACATGCTCTTGTTCTAGGGTTTTGGGTTTTTTTAATCCAGACTGGTTTCATTTCCCCTCCACAACCAACTCTTTGCATGCTGGTTTCGTGGTTTAATCTCTTACAGTTTTCCTTCTGGCTTTGTTTCTGCATGGCTAATAAGACATTATTGCCAGCTGCCCTTTATTTCCCCTGTCCTGCCCACGGGGATCCCCGTGGTGTTTATTCTCCATGAAACCTCCCTTCAGAAGAAGCAGATAGAGACTCTGTGGCTGCATTTCCCCCACCACGCCCAAACCACAGCCCCAGCACCTCACTGCCCACTGGCTTTCAGTTCTGGTTTCAATTCCTCTTCATCCTACTACAAGTTCCCTGCTGCTGCAAGCCAGGCCAGGCCAAGAACAGAAAGGCATGGATCCTGCTCCCTAAGCACAGGATCAGACACTTGCCTGGGGCTGAAAGCAGGGAGGAGAGGAGCCTCAAAGCACCCAGATCCTGGCAGAAACCATATGCAGGGAGCTGAACAGTTTGTGGAGCAATTACAATCCCATGCACTCATCCAGCTGTGGCTGGAGCCCCTCTTCACCCTAGGACAGGGTGGGACCCACCACCATCTGTCATCCAGGTGGCAGCTCCTCCATAAGCACAGCCCACCTGCCCAGAAACCACTCAATTCCTCACCTTCCCAGCAGTTCCTAACTGGGGAGCATGTCCTGCTGTGCTTGTGGGAGCAGAAGCACCCCCATGTAGTTCCCCCACTTATGCCTCTGCTGTGAAACAGGCAAATGCCAAACTAAATTTGCAAAAGGAGAACTGTAAGTAGGAGCTCTGGACTGCTCCTGGAGGAGCTCTCCTCCTTGGCACAAGAAACCCCCACCTCCTCCTTGCACCCAAGATGTGGCTGTGTCCAGGTGACTCAGCTACCTGCACTGAGTGTGAGATACCCGTGGAGCTGCCAGGGCTGCCTTACATTGCTTATGGTGACAGTGAAGACAGAGACCAGGGCAAGCTTTAAATCAGGTACAGGACAACTGCTGAGACACCCTTGAGAAGTGTCTCATGCTGCCAGGGCCCTCTGCCCAAAAGCTCTGCAGCAAAATAAAACAACCGTTAACTGAGCTCAGAGCTGCTGCCTTGGTGAAAATTATCCTGTTTTGGGGAAAGGGTGGACTGAGCTCAGCTTGTGGAGAGGGGAAGACAGGAAATCAGAGCAACAGCTACAAAGCTGGTACTGAAATAGCACAAGAGGCAAATCACTGCACGCAGAGCCATCACCTACGTGTGCCAAGATCCACCACAAATTCCATTACTCTGACGCTGCATCCACCCACTCCCACCCAGAACCTCCCAGCACCGGCTGGAAGACCCCATCCCCTCCCCACTTAAGGCCACTTCTGGAACACGGTGTGGCTGTGCAGCCTTTCCTCTGGCACCAGCAGTGACACATCCAGCATAAGAGCCAGAGTGAGCAACACAAACAGTTCCAGAAGCCTCAACAGAAAGACTCAATTCAGCAAACACAACTCACGCGGGTGGCGATTCACAGCTCACAGAATGCTACTTGCTGCCTCCAGTGAAACCCACACAGCCAGCACGCTGGAGTGACAAGTATTCCAGAAATATTTTCTGCATTAGTCTTAGCTATATGTTAAGCTGTCACCATTGCAGATATTATGTATTTCCAAACAGAGTCCCGTGAGGACAACACGGTGAAAGAGCAGATAAAATATGTCCTGCATGCAGAGGACATAAAATATTAAAGAATATTAAACATTATTTAGAAAGGCAGCAAGTTTCCCCTGTGTTCAGTACGGGGCATTAACTCCAGCTGTAAGAAACACCACCTCCTCCATGCACAGAAAGTGGGGAGAGAAAGGAAACAGCTGTTTTACCAGCTATTTCCATCTAAACAAAAGCAGGTATTTGTGGATGGGAAGGAAGGCAGGTAAGAGAAAAGCCATCAGCAAGGGGTTTCAGTGGGATCCTGTGGCTGAAAGGGGACACGGTGCTTTTCCTGTTTCAGAGGAAAAACTTCCTTATGGACAGGTCAACTGGCCATAAAAGCAAAACAAAACTATCCATCACACAGGGGGAAGTTGTAAGGACAGCCCGTAATCCCAAGCAGCAGTCTGCAATGAGGACATGCATCAGAAGGTCACTACAGGTTTTTGGGACACTTAAGATGCTCTTGCAAACATCCCTGCTCCTGTTATACAGGAGCAAAGCCAAGTGGTTCCCCCCCAACACGTGACATGTAACATACATAACAATTAAAAATAAAAACAGAAGACACTTACGAAGACAGCACTATGGCAACGGCATCATTGAGGACGCTTTCGCCAAAGAGAAGGGCATACAGCTCAACATCAACCTGGAGTTCGTGGAATATGGCAAGGACAGTCACTGACAAATAGAAAAATAAAGAGATGTTCAAAAAGGTGCTGTTATTTTGTTGTAATCAAAGCCAAAACATTGCTTATTAGAAAGCTGCCTTCCTGCACATCTGTGCCGCTCTGCTGGGACAGTGCCAGCTGCACCCCAGGCTCCCTTTGACAGCCTTCCTTCCTCCTCCTCCTTCTACTAAAACACATCCTGGTCTATTGAATCTTTTGCAGGCAGACATAAAGACCTTCCTGGGGGTCTGAGCTCATGGGCTGGATCCTGGTACCACACTGGCAAGAGTCATCCAGCTGTTGGGATACTGTTAGATTGGAGCATCAGGGAGAGCCTTCCCCCACCTGCAGGAGACAAGGAGGATCAGGCTTGTCCAGAACAATGACTGCCTTTTCCTTCCATTCCTGATACTCTGATATAAACCCTCAGATTCAACACAGGTTGACACACTGGAAGTGCCAGCACAGATGTGAAACATTTCAGACCTAACTGGAAAAAGCCAGATTGGCTCAAATCCCGTGTGGGGGTTTCTGTGATTTAGGCCCACATGACAGAGACTGGAGTATCTTCAAGCCCTTCCATGATCCAGTGGCTCCAAGAAGGTAATGAAAAGCAGCAGGTTTTGTCTATGAGCCTTGCAAAAACATTACAGTATCTACAGCAAGAAAGAGAGGGTGCATTGGGCACAGTTCAGGCTGCTGCCAAGGACTGAGATAATTTCAATCAACTTCTGTGAAAGTCCTTTCAAACAATACTCAGGGACTCAGACAGGCATACTGAAGGAGGTTTAACCCCTTTATGCACTGGGAAATGTTCCATTTTAACCTGTGAAATCTTCTTGTCCCTATTTCAAAGCCTGAAGAAGGGACACAGCACTGACAACTTGTCTGCAGCATTTCTAAGCGTTACTTCTACCTACAGTCCTGGCCTCTGCCCATCTGCCAAAAGGCCTTCCACACCACCAAAGTGATCCCCACTTTGAAGACATGACCCTATTTCAATGTTGAGACTCCAGCTAAGCTTCAGGGAGGATACTCCACCTTAGAGCCACATGGGAACAGCTCACTGCTCAGGGAACTGAAGGCCTGATCCAACCTGTACAACTGAACACCCAACCAAATCACATTATCAAGAAGCTGGGGAATCAGCAGTAATAGTCACACTGATACCTGGCAAATCTTAGAGGAACATAAAAAATAAATTATTACAAATTCATGGGGAATGCACATCTCACACCCCCTCCTGGCAGACAGGTGTGGCTACTGCCACGTTATGCTGCAGGTTGTGCTCTGCAGTGTTATTCTTGCATATGTGCACCCACATACAGTGCTCCTCATTTTGCTTTTGAAAATAAAAATGACTGATCGTTAAAATGAGCAGGTGAAAGTCCCAATTCATCTGGAAATGACACTTGTTTCAGAAGGGCAAAAGAATTGGCATGCAATCTCTCCATTCCAAGCAAAACTGACCAACATCTGCTTTTAAAAAGGTCCAGCAAAACTACTGCAGCATTAGGAAGGGGGTGATGCTGCCATCCCATGCTGGTCTCAAATGTAGTTACCAGGCTGCAAAGGAAGGAATTCAAGCCATGCTCAGCAAAGGGGAGGGGCAAAGAGAGGCCTTTTTGTGGTCTTGTGTTTTTACATGAAGTTGGAGCATGCAAATACACAGCTACAACACAAAAGCAATCGTGAAATCAGTGCAATTCAGTTGGAAAAGGCATGTTTTTCACAGCTTTGATTTATAAAGTGCATCAGTAGACCAAGAGGTTACTACTGTCCTCAGTAGTGCTCATTAAGGTGTCTCATTAATCTAATTTCAATTAGTTTAGCCCCTGCCAAAGTCAGACCACAATGGAAGCAGGAGAAAAATCACTAAACTGACTAAAACTATAAGCTGAACCCTCCCCACGTTACACATGTTGTTCTGCATCAGCTGCTGGCACAGGATGGCAGCAACACAGTGGACCTGTCCCAAAACAAAAAGTCAAGAGAGAGACTGCCTAGGACTTCACTGCAAACAAGGATTCAGGAAATCAGAGGTTTGGCAGCTTTGTTACACAAAACTGGAAGGCAATAAAAAAGCACAGAGACAAATCTGGTCTCTAAAAATCTCACAAGCAAATTAAACTCTAGAATTCAGAAGGAGGGAACTTGCAGAGGTTTCAGACTTTCTTCCTCTCTTGACCACAAGTCAAAACAGAACAAAATGTATGTAATGTGAGGGGAACCATAACCATCTAACATACCTGGGTCAGTAGCTGACACAATGGCACCGAACAGGAGGCAATCAGTGAAGTAGAAGTCTCCCCCGAGCTGCCCAGTGACTTTCATCAGTGCCACACAGCCATACACAACAGAGCTGGGGATCAGAAGAGACAATTACTCATCTCTGCAGCGCATTAAAACCACATTCAAATGCGCTCAATTCTCCTGAATTTTTCAGATTAACCTCCAAAGTTATCCAAATGCCAAAACACCAAAGAACAGGCTCAGCTGAGCCTGGTGAAACCCCAGGGCCATGATCCTGGAGGTGAATGCTGGACCACACACCAAGCACCTGCTGCACCGGCCCACAAACACAGTGCCAGAGAGGAACTGGGACCAGAACTCCTCCACGAGCACAACATGGCTAAAGAAAAGCAGGAGTCAGGCTTATGGGGTCCCACCATCACTTTGCAGTGCTCACATTAACACCATTCAGTGGGATGACCTTGGTCTGACTTTGAAATGGCCAAAACTTTCAGTGAGGAACAGACAATGCAGATGCTGAGCTTGCTTGAACCCACTGGACTCCAATGGAAAACACCCCATGGCAGCCAGTGTGCTCAGAGCAGGAATCATCTAGCTCCCTCTGCACAGAGGGACAAACAACCTGAAACACATCTGTGCCCATTAGGCACCTCTGTTTATGACCCTGCCTCTCTACTCTTGTGTCTCACACACTTGTTAGGGCTTTGTTTTCAATAATGTGAAGTGGCTGGTTTTTCAAGACAGCCTCTAAAGAAGTGTGAAACTTTCCTTGCCATGAATAACTATTACCATGGGATGCTGAGAGAGCACTGTGCAATTAGACAGCAACCACCCTGTCCACACAACAGCAGTTTGGACAGTAAACAGTATTATTTGCTGCTGGTGAGCAGCAGTAGCAGAGCCTGTGTGACCTTTCAGGGCTGGGATTATTGTCTGTAGCTCCAGGCTCAGAGCACTGCCTGCAAGCACAGCCCAAACCCCTGTGGAAGAACAGGACCAGCTCCATCTACTCACCCAATCACCAGGCAGGAAATGGCAGTGCCGAGAAAAGCATATGCCAGGATGGATCCCAAGTTCCTGAAGAAGTGCCTCTAGAAGGAGAAAAAGAAGCCAAAACTGAATTATACTTTGCTAACAATTTATTTCAAGCCTGCACAGGCACCTAAAGTGTCAGCAAGCAACCTGGACCCAGCTCAGGCACCATAAGCTGGACATGAAGTGCCCAGCACAGCACACTGCCAGACCAGCAGTTAAAGCAGCATTAATAAACATGAATACACCATTTTCTTGTGCCTGTGTATTTAATAAGATGCTGTTTCAAGTCCTGGGAACTGATTTCCTAACCCAGCAGCATTCCTCCTTCCTTCTCCCCCAAGCTAAACAGCGTCATTTTCCTCTCCAAGTCAGCATTTCAGAGAGCTGCTGCTTTCTAAAAGCCTCCCACACTCCTATGTGTTTGGAAAGCAGGGATGGCTGAAATGGCCTGGCTGACCTCAAAAATCCCTGAGCAAACCCATGCTGGAAATAGTTGAAGTCACTGACCCTTTTCAGGACAAAGGGACAGATGGGAATGACTGGGGCAGTCTCAGCTCTGCTTCCCACAGTCCTGCATGTGCTGGGGAAAGCCATATCCACCTCCACAGCCTTGGCCTGCTGAGCAAGCATTAAAACACTCTCAAATATTAAAAATTCTCTGGAGGCAGAAGAACTAAAAACACTGGCGCTGTAAAGGCACGTACCCTTTTCAAGCTGTAGCCTGCATAAAATATAATTGGAGGAAGCAAAATGTTGAAAAATACTTCAGGATCAAAAGTCACCTGTTAAGAAAGAAAAAAAACACCACGGTAAAATGATTTGTTAAAACTTTGCAAGACAAAACACAAATAAGAAAGTAATACACGGAGGAAACCCTGTACCCACCCCAGGTGAAATGTGGTTGGGTCAATGCCAAGGACATGTCTGGGATCTTCTGGAGAGACATCCCAGAGTCCAAACAGCTTAAATTAAGATCAGCTGAAACCAGAGTTTCATTAGATTGTGTTCAGCTTAGAACTTATAGCTGATCACAAGCTTAAACAAAAAACTAAAATCACTTCATCCAGCAGATCCAGGACCCGTCCCCACGGAGGGAGTGGGAAGTGCCCCTCACCTCTACAGCTGCTGACTTCCCTTACCTTTCTCAGCATCTCATTATCCTGGACGTTGTTGAGCTCCTGGGCACTGATCTCCCCCTTCAGGGTGTACTCATAGTACTTGCCACTGACGTTCACCAGCAGCGTGGCAGGGCTGGTCTGCACTTGGCAGCTCAGGGTCACGTTGTTGACGTCGCTGGGGACGTGGATGCCGTAGCGCAGGACCACACCGACCAGGACACCTGAGGAGGGACACAGGCCATGAGATGAGCCATGACAAACTCCTGGGATGATCTCCTTGGGTGTGGATGCAGCGTCAGGCATGCCAGGATCCTGCGCCTCTGCTCATCTACTGAGCGCAGTCACCATCCAAATAATTGTCCACATGAAATTAAACTTTGAGCCACACGAACATTCCATGCTCACGTGCACTTCCCAACACAGCCATGGATAGGTCCTGAAGGATTTTAATTAGCAGGCAATCAGTCAGACCCTCACTCCAGTGCAGCAGGCAGCCAACACCGAGGGCACGCTGGGTCTCTCAGGGTGCCCAAACCATGCACAATGCACCTCGAAACCTGACACTAATACACAAAACTCTTCATTTTAGTAGGGGATTAAAAACGATACCCAGCAACCACCAGGAACACTTTGAGGCTGGCAAGCATCCTCCCTAAGGTGCTGCAGCACCATACAGCCTCCTCCCACACCAGCTCTCCCCATTTTTATAAAACTATGAGAGGATCCCAATCCAGGCCAGATTGGGACCACCCAGTTCTACTCCTCACCCCTGCAAGCTTCAGCTCTGCACCACAAGCAGCAGCCCCAGGGCAGCCCCAAAAGCCAACCCTGCCTCCAGTCCAGCTGCTGCAAAGGAGCATCATGGGGTTAATCTGCAAGTCAGCAGTTTATACAGCACTTTTCTTTTGTGCTTGAGGTCTCACCCACACTCTGCTCTTCTGGCAGAGACTTTTGACATCTGCAGGCTGGGGAGGAGAAGTGTCCCACAAGACACCTTTCTGTGTAGCCTTCAGCACAAAGGGGTTTGGAAACTCTTTGATTAAGGCAGCCTTGAGCTGCCACAGAAACCCTGAATCTTAACCCCATCTCTGAACCACACATTTATGAAAAGCTTTCAGACATGTGAGAAGTAAACACAGACCGCAACACTATGAAGGCTTCTCCATTTGCCTCCCAGGACACTCACACTTCCTTGTTGTTGCCTTAATTAAGACCTTGATCTGTGCTTTCCTACAGGCAGGGCACAACCCCAACTCAAGGGAACACCCAAACCTTTCTGTGCCACCACCCTAAGGAAGCAGAGCCCGGGCAGGAGACTGTGGGGTCCCAGCTCATTCAGCACCTCATTCAGCAGCCAATTCCTGATCTGCCTCCAACTTTTTGCTCTCTCTTCCCTTGACAGTACTTTTCCAGGATCTGCTCCTCTTGCTTTGCTGGAAGAAAAGCTTCCACCTCCCACCCCAAGGGATGCCATGCACAGCAGGGTCACCTGAGTACACATCCAGGCCATGAGCAGGGGCAGAGGAGCTGTCTGCAGACAGACTCACCACTGCTGATTCACCACCCCAGTGACACAGACATCTCAGCTCAGGTTGGAACTGGGGAGCTGCACCCAAACCCCTGCTCTAACACAGCGCTTCTGCAGCACAGGTGAGCTGCTCTCACAAAGCTACAAATGCTTTTAAGCCGTGCACCATCAACCACATGCTCAACACATGCTTTATCCTGCACTGAATCACCCCAACAGTAGCAGAACAGGTCCCTCTCAGCACACCAGGCATGGTGAGCTCCAGCAAGGAGAGCTGCTTTGGGGCACGTCCCACTGTGCAGAGCATCAGAGAGCTGCTTTTACACCAGCATCACTTAGAGGGGACACCAAAGAGGAATTCTTTTCCTAACTTTTCTGCTAGCCTCTTTGTTCCTGTGATCTTCCTGTGCTCCAGAAATAAAAGTATAGAATGACAGCAAGGGTGTCAAGCACTTTGAGATGCCACAGCACACATTTACATGAGCATGTGGCAGGGGGTGCATGGCACCACAGCAGCAGCACAAAACACCCCGTTCTCCTTTCACCCAGAAGATGATGATCCCCAAGGTACCATGAGAAACAATCAAAACTCATAAATGGGATAAAGAGAGCTTCAAAGGGTTAGTTACATCTGCTTATGGCTGTTACAGTATATCACAGTTTGCAGCCCTTCAGAGCTACCTGGGGTGGCTTTTAAAAAGTCTTTTGTTGAAAAAAAATAGTTAATTTTAGAGCTTCATGCAGGAGTCAGACCCCCCAGCAGCAGCAGATGGAAACCCACTCAGAGACCCCGTCAGCACTCAGTACTGTGAGAGGAGATGCCACACAGGAGGGAGGGACAGAGGGAAGGACATCACTGCTGGGAATTTGGGAGGGATCCTCCCTCACCCGCCTCTCCACCCTTAATCCCTGTCCCAAAGCAGCACCACATCTGATAGCACCCCTGCTCCTCCTCACTGTCTCACTTACCCGGGCAGCTGTTCCTGGCCCCGCGTGCCAGCCATGCTCCAGACACAGCCAAATTCCCACTCTGCCCAGGAATGGGGTAAGGGAAAAGGGACAGATAAACCTACAATATCAGCCAAGACTACTGTGCTTGGAGGTTCCAAAATCAGGCTTTTTATCTTGCCCAGGGCTGCCTGGGAGGCTCCCAGAGCTCCTGGGGCACTGAGTGTGACCCAGCACTGCCCTGCAGCTCCCACCTCAGAGGCACCACCAGAGTCACCTGCAGGGAAAACATCCTGCTGCTCCACTGAAAACCAGTTATTCCACCAGCATTACATGGCCCCACCAGCAGCCCCTCCTGCCCAACAGTGGATCTCCACACAACCTTCCCCACCTAATGATGCTCACTGGTGGCACTCGGGACAAACCTGCCAAGGTTCTTCTGACACCGAACCCAGTCCTGAGCTCAGACTACCTGGACCAAGCCCAAGGGGCTGTGTAAGTGCTCCTGGTTCTGAGAGTCTCTTGGGAAAAGGTTCAGGCTCTTTTGGCACTCACAGGGCTGCCCAAGCAGCAACCCGTGAGCCACTCCACCAGTATCGACACGATTTTACAGCCAAAGGTTCTACAAAACTGAGCCCTGGGAGGGAGCTGAGCAGAGGGAACCCGACACTGAGGAAGCTGCCAGCCAAAACCTGCACAGAGCACAGAAGCTGAAGGCAAAGGCGGTAAATTAATTGAGTCCTTTTATGCAAAGTGCCAAGAGATTATTTTCATTGCTTTTCTCCCAACTTCATTAAAAAGAACAAAAGCCCATGGGCTTTTTTTTAAGGTGCTGTTGAACATTTCCGAAGTAAGGTTTTAAATGAAGATTAATATATTACCAACCCAGCACTTAACAAAAAGGGAAGCAGACAGGATCCCCAGGCGAGCATTAATCTGGACACCAAAAGGAAAGAAAAACGCAGTGAGCAACCAAAGGCATCCTGACAACAAGCAGTTTAGACACACACAATCCAGGGGCCAAGTGGAAACAAGTACAAGGAAACTAAACTTCTAGAGAAGCTCCTGCCACATCCACCATCAGACCCTGAGAAGAACTGAAACGAAATTATTCAATTAATCATCCTAAATGCTGAGTACCTCAGATGTGGGAACCTCATTTTAAACACTGGAATGAAACTTAAGAGCCACTGAATACCCATTGTCTATGACTATGAAATTACCCCAGCCTGTGCCCAGCTCTTGAACATCAACTCTGAGTTGACAGTGTGATTTGTGAGACAGAAATCCACCCAGAGCAAGAGCTTATAACTTCCAGTAAAAACACCAAAGAAACGGATGGGTTTTGCCAGAAGAGATGTATGCAAGAGATTTATTTGACTTAGTTGTCGTTGGGTTTTCTAAACAGAAAAAGACAAGCTTTTGCAAAGTGCTTCTCTTGTCCAGATTTCAGGGTCTGTTTTGCAGCCTTTTCATATTTTCAGGGAACTTCCCTGGGGCTGAAAGCAATGCAGGGAGCCAAGACAGCAATACCTGCTTTCTTCCCTGCAGATTTTAAGTTGTCACTGTAAAACAACAGCACCTCACCACTCCTTGGGAAATTACACATCCCTTTTCCTATGGCAGCTGCCACTACTTGAGAAGCCAAAAGCCTTGATACCAGGGAAGAACTTGGGATTTTCTGCATGATCAGACAGGTGACATTACTGATTTTGCCAGCAATTCTCTGAGCACAGTCTGCAGAAGAGCAGACAGAAAAGATGCATTTCATGGATCAGCAGGAGACTGAAACAACCCGGACTGTGCTCTGAGAACACGGGGAGCACTCAGGTAGGTCAGGGAGAATGGAGGATCAAGAGGAAGAAAACTCCAGGAGAAGAGAAGAAGAACAAGGTTAAGGGCAAGTTTGAAAGCATGAAAGGAATACAAAGTCGTGTGTCAGGAGCTGTGGGGCAGCAGGAGAAGAAAGACTTTACAGGCTGGAAGCACACACTCCCACAGGGGCCCAGCAACACCTACACCTGCCCCAGCCGTGGTCACAGGAATGAAAAGGCTCACCAGTATTTTGTGCCTCTGGGCTGGCACAAGTGTCTCCACCCCTTCACGTGGAAGGACACTTGCAATTAACTGAAACTTGGGATCACAAAAACAAACAGCCCAAAGAGGTCAAGTTACAGCCTTCAGAACAAAGCCTTCTGCTGGGCGGGGGATTTGGCCACATCTGCTCTGACCAAGTGTGGTGGCACATCAGCCACAACCAGCAAGGGCAGCACAGAGGAGAGACTCCAAGGACACCATGCAGCAGAAGACGCCTTCTCAATCCTGAACTCAACAAATCTTGTCTAGATAAGGATCCCTGGCCATGTCAATCACTTCCCCAGAACAACTCCCAGTCCTGCTGCTTTGGTTGAACTCCAGAGCCGTGTATGGCACCTCCACACAGGGGTTCAGGCCACTTCACAAGGCCATGTCACCTCAGCAAATCACAGGTCACTGTTAAAACCCAAATGGCTACAGACCCACTCCCCTGACCCACAGCCTCCCTCCACTTCTTTTGATAACACACGTGGGGCTCCTCACCAAGAGGTCCTGTCACAGCAGGAGGAGGAACCCCAAAAGTAAAAGCTCATGTACACAGGTCCCTGAGAGGGAGAATGCAAGGCTGCTGGCTCTGCAGGTCCCTGAGCATGATAAAGGGTGGGAGCATCCCCCAAACGGCCTCTCCACTCTTCTTGGGCAACTTCCGGAGATTTGGACACTCTAAACAAGGGGTGGAAACACAGCCTCTGGTCCCAGCATGGGGGATCACAGCATGCTTTGAGCTGGAAGGGGACCTTGAGCATCCTATAGTTCCAAGGCAACTGCCACGGGCAGGGACACCTTCAGGTCGATGAGGCTGCTCAGAGCCCCATCCAGCCCGGGATGTGAGGCACCTGAGCAGTGCAAAGCCTGGCCTGTGCTGCCCCAAATCCTGGAGCAGGTGAAGTTGGACTTGCCAGTGCTCAGTGATGTTGTTTGGCTGTGGCATCCCACGGTTCTTCCACCTGCACCCGCGCTGCAGCCACCCCGGGCTGTCAGAGACCTGGGAGTAACAACTCTGCCCCTCCAGAGCCCTCGGTATCTCGGGCTGGGAAAACAAACCTCCCTCCCTCCCTCCAGCAACACTCAGATAAGGCTCGGCACGGGGCGCGCCGGGACGGGGCGACATCGCGGGCAGGTCCCGGGGGGCACAGCTGCATCCCGGGGGGCACAGCA
>VXBX01003000.1:1106052-1156192 GCA_013400415.1 Scytalopus superciliaris
AACTAATGACCTTCTTTGTACACTGTTAACGAGAATGACCGAATTATGGATTGGCAATGCAGTGTAAATTCTACAGTTATGCTGTGAAACACATCTTCAAAGTTTCAGATATTAAAACGAGTTGCAGCTGACTTAACTTCAGTTAAAACAAAAAGCAAGCTAGTTTTTTTTTTCCTGCAGTTGATGTCCTTTGACAGGAGGGAATGTTTGAGTGTATTTATTTTCTCGGTTTGCTTGCACTACAGTCTGTGGAGCCCCTTGGAAATGCTGTGTGCACTGCATCTCTGAACAGCAGGAAAAGGGGCAGCATCTCCTGTTCCTGGAATGCCTGTGGGAGCCCTGCACGCTGTGGCAGGGGAAGGCAGAAAGATTAATTTTGGTTCTATTCTTTTTAACAATGCTGAGAAACTGTTGTGTGAACGGTTTGGGTTTTTTCCCCCCCTGGTTTTTCATTATCACTCAATTTCCTTGTTGCCCTTTCATGTAAGTGTCTGATGTTGCCCCCGGGTGCCTGGGCTGTGGCTGGGCATTGGTGCCTGTGTGGGGGAGCAGCTCACAGAGATAACCCTCCACACTCAGTGTTCACCCACTGTATCCGTGTTCTCCCGTTGTGAACAGGGGAATGTTGAACGTTGTGAACATGCTGAGTGCTGGGTTGGCACCAGGTACAAGCTCCAAGTCATCTTCTCTGAGAAGTATTTAAGTAAGATCTGTCCCTTCTGTCAGGGGTCCAGCAGCTTGCTCTGTTTGCTGGCACTAGTCCAGGTGGTGGGACAGCTCCCCCTTTTCTGCCAACAGAGCCTTTCACTTTGATTTCTCCAGCTGGAGCCCTTCGTTGATTTAAGATTACTGTCTTGATTTCATGTACTAGAGCAGATTATACACTCCTTAACTCACTCACGTCTAAATTCTCATCTCCCCTCGGGGGCTGAATCAATGCTAAAATCTCTTGGTCTGGCATTTCACCTCCCTGATGTAGCAGAGGGAGGGTGGGTTGAGATACTGGTGGGGCCAACAAGAATTTTGCCTGGTCTGATGATGTCTCATTGCCACAGTGGAAACTCAGCCTTTTGTTTGGCATCTGTTGGGTTGTTGTTTGTTGTTTTTTGGTTTTTTCAAGCTGTTAAAAACTGTCAAAGGCAAGAAGCTTGGCAAAAATACTGTGTAAACTGAAGCCTCTTCTTCTAGCTCTGCCCGTCCTATGGAGTGGGTGCCCCAGTGCTCGAGCAATACCTGTAGCTGCTGCTCTACAATCACTCTTAAGCATCTGGGTTTGGTTGGAAAGGGTTACTCTGCCAGCTGAAAGCATCTGAGCTGCAGGATTGCTTCCTGAAGTGTCCTGGTTCCCCCATTGCTGCTGTCACAAATCAGCTGCCAGTCACCAGGGACCTCAGAAAGTGTCAGGTCATCCCTCCATTGTGGACAGAGCTCTTTCCTTGGGGAATGGGGCTGCTGTGCAGCAGCTGCTGCATGGAGGGGAGAGCTGAACAGGGGCCAGGTGACCTTGTGAGGCAGAGGAGAGACAGAATTAGCAGAGGGAGGGAGAAGCACAGCAGGAGGTCGGTAACCACTGTACCAGACGGGTCCTGCAGCTGTGGTTGGCAGTGAGGGTTTGCAGAGGTTCTTAGAGCAGAGCTGTTCACCCAGAACATCCAAGAAGGCCCTTTTGTGCTGCTGCAAGGCTACGAGGACCTGCCCAAGGCAGGAGGTGCTGCTGTGGGTCAGGGGGGTGGAGAACATCACCTGCTGCTCAGAGCAGGTCCTGCTGGGAACACCCTGTGTGCTGCATCAGGGCCCTGCTAACGAGTAGCTTTACTCTGCAGCAGCAATGGTTATATCACAAAGCTGTACAAATTATTTTTTCTTATTGATCTCACAATGTCAAATAAAAATTGATATCCTTAAAGTGTTTATTTGTTTATTTCTGACCATGCTGGAGCCTGCTGCAGCAAATCCCTGGTGACTTGACTATTTAAAAGTGACTCCATAGCACTGACATGAAGTGATTGCCTTAATTACAGCAGTTCTGTGTGAAAGTGCTGTCTGGCCTGGTGTTCATTACTGGGAGATAAGATCAGTAGGGGGGATCAAAATAGCTACAAGTAGCTGAGTAAAACATTTGGGAGGGAAATGCTACCAGCCTGGGGATCTGCCTGCCTTTGAGGCTCCTCGTCATCCTATCTGGCAGAGCCGACATATTTTCTGTCTTCAATTTAGCCACAGTAAAGGCTTTCCTACCATGTGCTAATCCCCTGCCAGCCCACGGGACAGGATCCTGCAAGGTCTGGTATTGCAACAGGCGCTGGGGGAAGTGCTTGGGCTGCTCAGAGGGCTGGTGACAGTTAAAATCCTGGACTTGAGCAAGATCACTTTTCACTCCCTGCTCTGCTTTTCTGTTGGGAGTGGCGTTGAAAAGTTACGAAATAAGTAGAGGAGTTTGCTTAACTGCAGCATCCACCAGGATTGCAGCAGAGAGCAGCAGACTCACCTTTCATCTGCTTTCCACACTGCTGCAGCTCTCTACATCCAGCGTGGAACAGGAGGGTGTAAGACACCAACAAGCAGTGTTTTAGGAAGGGGCACCTTCACCCCCTCGAGCTCACCTTGCAATGTGTGGTTCTTCACCAGAAGAGCTTCTTCTTCTTCAACAGCAAAGCAAGAGTTGAGCCAAGAGCTTCTTGGATTAGACCAAAGTTTCCAGCCTCACCCAGTGCACATTTACAGCCATCATGTGATGGCTTTGGCTACAGGCCACGATATTTCTACTACATAAATAATATAAAAAGAAATATGTGCTGGTACTTTCCATTTGCTGCTGAAGTAGCAGGTTTAAACTGCATTAATTTTGCTGGGGTTTTCTACTATTCCAGTGAGATCTCAGTGGGGAACTTTTGTTTGTTTAAAGCTAAGGAGGGAAGGAGCTATTTAGACCCTCTCAGGTGAGGCGACAAGTGTCAGAGATCAGGCACTAGTGCTGCCCTGTCCACAGGAGAGGCCAGGCTGGAAGTGCAGCTGGCAGAAAGCTGTTTTCCTAGAGAGTCAGTGGGGGCTGAGCTGCAGCACTGGGTGTGGAGATCACTCCTGGTCACACATCTGACAGCTGCAGAGGAGCTTCCTGCGGCAGAGACTGAGCGCCAGAGCCATCGCTGGGCAAATGGCAGGGCTGGTGTGCCCTCTCCCCACTGCTGCCCAGAGATGGGGCAAAGCTTTTCTCCAGAAAGCTAATGGCTAATGCCCCTTTTCCACTGCTCTGGAGCACCCACACAGCCCCCACCCTGGAGAAGCAAGCAGGGAATGGCGATTACTTTTCTTTTTGGCTTCCTTATCACTCACTTCCCGCGCTCCGGGTTCCCTCACCCTTCACCAACTGCAGCAGAGCTGTCCTTTCCACCTCGGACACCTTCAGTGAGGACATGAGCTGTGGGGACACCCTCCAGCTGGGTACAGCCCCCACCCACTTCCCACCAAGGGTGGCACCATTTCTGCTCCCTTTTGGGGTCACCTGCACAGAAAGGCAGCAATTTTCCACCAGATGATCCAGGGAGGCTGAGCCTCATCCCGCAGCACCTGGGCCACAGTGCTGCCCCCAAGATGCCCATGGGAAGCCCCCCAGCCAGGCAGGGAGGCTGCAGCTCACTCTGCAGTTCCCGGCTGTCCCCGCCAGTGCTGTGCCGAGCTGGCAGCCTGCCTGTGGAAGGGAAGGGCAAAGCAAGGCTATTTTGAATGTTAAACAAACAGAAGAAACTTTGGTACCAGCCTTCCACAGCCAACACTAACAGCAAAGGCAAAACACTTCTTGGATTTGGCCTTGAGGTTCACCTTGGAGCCATAATCACCAGGGGCAGAACCCTGGCAGAAATAAATCTGATATTCCAGCAGGTAAAAGCCTTTTAATCAGCCCCAGGTTGGTCTCAGTGACACAATGTCATTTCAAAACACTTCAGACTGCAATGAAAGCTACATCCTTAAAATGGCAGCTAATTAATTTTCCTGTCCTGCTAACTTAATCCTTTTTCCAGCCAAGAAAGGC
The DNA here is from genome assembly GCA_013400415.1 of Scytalopus superciliaris. Classification (NCBI taxonomy): domain Eukaryota; kingdom Metazoa; phylum Chordata; class Aves; order Passeriformes; family Rhinocryptidae; genus Scytalopus; species Scytalopus superciliaris. The sequence continues at coordinate 1,110,083 of VXBX01003000.1, forward strand.
AAATGGGAGTTCACAGAGCAGTGAGGCAGCCAGAGCCTGGCAGGGTGAGCAGGAACACAAGCCCCAGGGCTCCTTGGCAGGGGCCCAGGCTGTGCAGTGTCACAGCTTCCCAGGCCACTTTAATAGGAAGGGAGAGGGGGGAAAAAATTAAAAGGTGACACATTTAGATTATCAAACCAATGGCTTGTCCTATGCCAGTGGTCCCAGGGAACCCACAGGCCCTCACACAGATAGATGTGGCTCTTTATTCCCAATTTATATCCCAGTGGAACCCTTGCTGCCAGGCACAGCACCCAGTGCTGGCAATGCCCTCCCTGCCCAGACTGGTGCTGGCTGTACCAGGTTCCCTGCGATCTGCTGGAGGCACGTGGTGCTGCAGGGGCATTTCACTTTGGATTTAAGGCGGAAAAAAAGCAGGGAAAGAAAAAATTCTCTCTCCTCCCCCAAGGTATTTCTGCTGTATGTTTTAGAGCAGCTCAGGGTCAGACATGGAAGGCCACTGTTGATGGCCTTGGAGCCCCAGGCTGCTCCATCCTGCATCCTGTGCAGGAGGAACATCCTGTGCACACAGCAAATGCTGAAGCAGTGATCTATTCCCCCATCCCAGACACAGAAGTGCACAAAACAAGACACTGCAGAGTTTGAAAGGGGCAGAAGTGAGGCTTAACCCCAGCAGGTTCTGGGGAGCAGAGCAATGGGCCACTCTGCAGAGATCAGCCAGCCAGTCTGCAAGCTGAAACAGGAGCACTGAAGGAAGGGGTGAGTCATGTCAGGTCAGCTCCAGACAGGGCAGAGTCCACCAGCACAGCACCGTGACACCCCTCACAAGGCACCACTATCACTTTGCCCTGAGGCACAGCTTTTGCGCAAGTTTCCACCTCTCACAAGGCTTTCACTGGGTTTTCAACCTCTTACTGGTTTCCTATCATGACAAGAGCTGTCCCTTTTCCTCTCCTTGCTTTCACAGCCCCTTCTTGCCTCAAGAGGGGGCACATCAAGTCCAGGGGTGCAAGACAGACCGTGGGAAGAAGAGCCTGCTGTGCTTCCACCCGCAGGAACACAGGGTTTGGCCACCCTGAACACAGACAAAGTCCAGCTTTCAGCTGCCCCACGAGGTCGGAGCCTCCTCGGGGTCCTGTTGTGTGAAAAAAAGCCATCGCGTTGGGAAAAAACCATCACTCAAGCCTATTATCCATTTCCCATCACAGCCTGGGCCGTGACTCACCAGCGACTGCCTCTCCCTGCAGGGAATTCACAGCCCGTTCCCAGGAGCGGGTCTGACCCGGATTCACCTGCTGGAGCCGCAGGGGCTCCGCAGCAGCAGCTCAGTGAGATCCTTCCCCGAGCCAGCACCGAGCCCCGGCACGTCCTGCCCACATCCAGCTCCCAGCAAGCCAAACGCTCCTGCTGCACTGGTGTTCCTGTTCCCTGACAGTACTCACTCCCCCGGGAGGATTTGCTGGATGTGATTCACCTAAATCAGCCTCTTCCAGAGCTCCCAAGTCTCCCACCGTCTCCCTTTCCCACTAACAATCATTCTGAACAGCGGCTTCTAAGCTCTGTCTGCTCCCTGTGTGCAGAGGGAGGAGTCCTGAATCCAGGGATGCCACTGCAATTTCAAAACAGGCTGGGGAAGGAAAGGCAGCCTGGCTCAGAAGCCAGAACTCTGAAGAGGCAGCACCACCACAAGTGCCCACAGGCTTGGGCAGCTTCTCTACAACCCTCTCTCCCTCTTTTCCAAGCTTCTGCTTTTTTTCCAGCCCCAGAAGCACATTTCCAGCAAAAGGCACCCCCCTTCAGCCAGCTCTGTGTGGAAGCCAGAGGGAGCCTGTCCTGTCCCCATCCCACACTGCTCCCATGCCAGACCAAGGCTGGCAGGTGGGAGAGCTCAGGGAGGAAGGAGCCCACTGACACACACAAGAGCCCAGCAGCCAATGTGTTGGTTTGTGGTGGGGTTATCCACACCAGGGAAACAATTCAAGTGTACAAGACCAAATTAGGGCACAGATTTTATAATAATCATTATGTGACACACTGTATGACCTTGGGTAAGTCCCTGCATCCATCTTTAAAGACTCTCTCAGAGGAGAGCCACAAGACTTTAATTAGCAGCCCTAAAAGTGCTCAAGATAGTCTGTCTCTCTTCCAAAATAACCAACTGCAGATGAATTGGAACAACCTTATTTTCAAATTCTGCAAGCAACTGGGATCCAGGCTGCTCTCAGATCAGTCACTTCAACAACATAATCAAAGTTAAATGTGCCAGCTGTGCATGAAGGGTTTTAATATGCTGCACAGACTGGAAAACAGCTCAAAGAACCGATGCTATTTTTCCATGGCTGGGATGTCACTGTTGAGCAGCTGCATTACAATCATCTGCAATCAGCAAAATGCCTTTTTTCTTTTTTTTTATCACTTTTTAGTCTTGGGGAAGAGAGCTCATTTTTATTTCTGTCCTACTTAGGAGAGCACCCTCGAGCCCTGAGGCACCTACTGCCAAGGGATCAGGCAGCTACTACAGCAGCATGTGCTGATCAGAGACCCTTGGCTGCCCACGATGGAATCCCAACCACACTGACAGGATCCTGCCCAGACAGTGACTGCTCACACTGTCACCACCAGCTCAAGAAACACTAAGTGCCTTTCCACAAATCCAGCAAAAATCCAGCTCCAGTTGCCTATTGTCACATATTCAAGACCTGGGATGCTTCCAGAGCAGAGTCCCTCCGTGTGGGAAACCTGAGCACAGCCCAGCATCCCTCTCTACCTCTGCACAAGCATGTGGGTCACAGCTGCAAAATGAAACAAGACAGGAAGTCTCCCAAATCCATCCTTTACAAAAGGCTGAACCTCTCTCTGGTATATTCTACATATTAAACATTTACAAATTAAGTTTAACATTAAAATATGCACCTACTTTGGAGAAAATGACAAGAAACAGGCTGACCATGCAAAAAATGCTTTGCTCTTGTAACTACCAAAGTGCTTTATAACCCTCTCTTCCCATTTACCATCCTGCAGGGCTGTATTTTTTAAACAGACACACACCATGAGGATGATTCCCAAATAGCTGTCCCTCTCACCAGGCTGCTCAGCAGTGGCAAATGGAGCGCTGGGATACAGCAAATTGCCAGAGGTGTCCAATATTTTAAGGGACATGATGCAAGAGTGTTTGCATTAGAGGAGTTGACAGTGACTGAGATGACAGCAAGCATATATAAATGCCAAGGATCCAGCTACTTCCACTGCAGTTGGAGCTGATCCAGGACTAGGAATTAGCTGTGAAATTCCCATTGCAGATGTGAAGATAAAACTTCTCCAAGCTCTCAGAAAAACTCTGATTGGAGGTTTCCATTCCACTGCCTTTCCCGGGCCAAACTATTCTTTTGGACTTCACTATAAATTGTCTGAGTTGCAGCCCAAGCTCAAAATCTTAAATAAGCAGCTGCTTTGAGAGCTCCCCAGCTCCTGGTTTGGGGCGATACTGTTTTCCTCACATGGTGCCAGCAGTCCCCATTCCTGGAAAAGCCATGTGGATGAAGGTATGTGCAGCTACTTTCTTCCACTGCCTATGGAAACCCCCTCCAGTGCATTTGCCACGAGGCTGTACAACAGTTTAACTCCTTCCTTGGCACATTCTTCTTTTCAGCTCTGAGGAATCAGCTGTTCAAGGTACCAGATTGGTGCTACCAGCCCAGAGAAGCATCTCGTTGAACCACCTTCCACAGCACACAAGTAGTACCTGCTTTTCCCTCTGACTCTTCCCACAGTCCCTGCCTGCAATCCCAGCTCAACACAGGATTTCCCTGATATGTTGTTTTAGCCACTACCAAGAGACAACAGCAAACACCACAGAATGAGAGAAAGAGAAACACCAATGCTAGAGCCAAGCCAAGAGTCTACTTTTAGGGATAAAACAACATGCAGGGTTGCAGCTGAAATGGAATGGAGAAGCTCAGGAGAATCCAATGTTTTTTGTTTAGTCTGTCCTCACAAAATGATCACAGGATTCAGATTTAGAATACAGCTTAACAATTCCTGGAGGCCACAAGATTTTTGCTAAATCCCAAGGCATTATTCTTCTCCACTTTCTTCCCTTCCTACTTAAGACAGACTTCAACTTGTTTTTGCAGACCTGAAAGCAGCAGCTTCTTTTAAATCCAGTGACTTAACATCCTTCCTTCAGATCTCTGCCAAACCTCCTTTCTTCCAGATCTGAAGTGTCTTTGGCCTTGTTTTCAGCTTAAATAGGTTGCACATTCTTCAAGACAAGCACTCTTGAGTTCATTTGCTAAAGGTGTGATGTTGCCATGTTCCTGGTATGAAACAGGGTAGTTGAGCTCTGTAGTTTTTTTCTAACAGTTTGTTTCTCTTAGGCAGTGCATTTCCTCTTGTATTTTTCCATCAGAAATTTCTTAGTAGATTTTAAAGAACAGAACAAAAGGAATCAAACTCAATACCCTACACTGCTGCCATTTCAGCCAGCTAGCTTAGAGGCAGAACCTGGAGAAAACTACCAGAAGAAAAAAAACAAAAAACAGAGTTTGGAGTTTGGTTTTGTTTCCTATAAAGGGAGGCATACAATTGCTTGATCACAGCAAAGTCAAGCATAGCACAGTAACAGCCTCCACAGCTGTTATTCTGGAAGATGACAATCAGCTTCTAATGCTGGTTAAACCTGGGCAAGGATACACTTGATAAATGCACTGCACTCACAAACTGGGAACAGCAGCACCCAACAGTGCCAGAGGGACTGGCCTGGGAGCAGCATGGCTTAGGAGGAAAACAAAACCAACATGCAATGAGGCCTAGATAAGAGAGGGCCAGAAAACAAGGAGTAGAATATATCCAGGTATCCAGACTCCAAAGCATCACACAACCTTTCTACCCACAGCAGGAAGGTAAGCACTAAGCCTGTTAATTTTGATCATGAAACAATGCTCACTACAGCAGACACAGAGCTGTAATCTTCCCCTACTACCCAACATTCCAGTTTAACTGTGCTGCATTATTTCAGCCTTAGACAAGAGCTCAAAAATGTAAGTTTGAGCAAAGCACAAACAGCTTCCAACTCCTGTACATATCATGGATCTGTCCTGTCTCCTGAGCCCTCCCTGAGAACCACTGCTGCTGTGCAGGGACTCACCTGTTGTACAGACTAGACAGGCCCTGTCAGGCAGCTCTTGCTGCTGGGTCATGGTCTGTACCAGGAAAGGCAAGACCTGACACCAGTGTGACCCCTCCTGGCTGTCCCTGCAGTGCCAGCACAGGCATGTTCCACCCACATCCAGCATTCTGGTCTGTCTTACAATGAATTCTCTCCCTTGGGATCCTCCTTAACCCAGTTGTGGAGCATTTTAAGCTTCCTAAGTGAGCCACGTTCATGTTGTGCTCCACGTGGAATTCAGGGCTGTGTGTGCTCTTGGATCAGTTAACTGTTGCTCCTTTTTCTTCACCTCTGCACTGACACAAACATGAGAATGATACATCTTCCTTCCTTCTTGTGAAGGCTCATGTCCAGTTCACTATATATATACATGTGGTTTCTTCTAATATTCTGACTCAAATTCAATTTATTGAGCAAGGTAAGGGAAAGTTCTCACTGCTTGTACTTGAATGGGATATTCTGTAGCTTCTGAGGCATAAGATTACAAACAAGTGAATTACATTCACCAGCTTCCTGTAGCTCATTTGGCAGCCAACTGTATCACACCCAAAGAGCAGGTTTACATACTAACAAGGTCACTAGTTAAAAATTCAGCCCCTGCTCAGACACACTATGATCAAGTGAGTGTCTCTAGAATCAGCAATGAAAATTAAACAGCCATTAACTATAGGGAAGGAAGCTGTCTCCTCTTACCACCTACTATTTCAAAAATAGAGTATTACATGCAACCTGATGCACGTAACCAGGCCATTTTACAATGAGGTATGCACGGTACATCTGACCCTCTGTAAATAAAATCCCTTTGAAGAGTCCAACACTAGGCATGGGAGGTCCATCATGGGGACAAACAGCTTCCATGTAAAATTCTGAAGGAGTAAATCCATCTTTGTATCATTCCAAGGCATTTCTGTGGTTTTTGGGTTTTTTGAAATGTTCAACTTGTACAGATGAATAGAAGTTACTTCTAAGGGAAGAATCAGGGCACATTTATAGTAATGCCTTCCCCTATGTCACTTCATTCATATACACTGTGACAGAGATTTACTGTTGCTGGATTTTATTTCCTTCTTGAATTTCATTTCCTTCTTGAATTTCACTGGTGTCATTCCAATGGTCAAACTGCATCTTCCAAGGAGGCACAGCCACTGCTTCAGGGCGGGTGGAAAAGATGTCTCACAGGCTGGCTAGCACTAAAAATACCAGCAGGAACAGAGAACTCCAGGCTCACCACGACAATCCATTTCCCTGCCTGGCAAGTCAACTGGAATCCCTGGAATATTTGCCACACGAGGTCAAGAGCACAAGTTCACGTGAGCACAACTCCAGCCTGCCTTCTAAAGAAAGCTGTTAGAGAACCAGAGGATGTTACGAGCGAACAACCGAAAACACACTCTTATCCAAAGAGCCACTTACTACTGGAACATTACTGGTACTGCTTGAAAGGAAAAAAATAATAATAATTACATGCAGGTGCTTCGGTCTTCTTTGTATGTTTTGTCGTATATAAAATTACCTTGGGAAAAAATAGTAAGAGGAACGGAGGAGAGGATACCAGCTCAGGTAACTGAGGGTTTGGTAAAATGGAACTTAGTGCCCTGAAAACTGGGTAAAAATGTGCACCCCGCTGACTATCACCACGAGCTGTGTTTGAGGGTGTGCAGGACCAGGGTCAGCTGGTTTTACAAAAATATCACCAGTCTGCTGGTAACAGACACCTGGAGGAACTCAGTGCTGCCCGCTACAGACTCCTCAGATTAGCACTTCTTAAAAATTAATAAAATGGTTTATTTTATATATACATATGTTCCAAAAAATTTATACAGTTAAAATATCAAATTAGTGATCTGGTAACAATACTGTTCAAAATAATCTCTTTTGTATGAACATTAAAATACACGTTTTTAAAAGCGTTTCCTTTTAGTGCTTCCAAAGCACAGCGTGTGCCAAGGCCACCTGAAGAATCTCCGTCCTCCTCACAGGATGAAAGAGAACTGAAGTCGGGGACCTGGGAAGCCTCAGGTGCACTTTCATAATGTCTGCAGACAAAACAGAAGAGAGTCTGAGGTAGATTGTTTAGTGACCATCGGATGGTAACAGTCACAGGGCTGTCTTTAGCTTTCATTAACACAATAGCAGTTTCTTTACTCTCAATCTACACTGAATCTCAAGTTTAAAGGCATGGCTAGCAGTTCTTGGGAACAAGACCCTTGTCTCTGTGGTGGCAACATGCAATTTTACCAGTGCAGGTGTTTCTGGGAGGGTTTTTTTGGGAACACACGGGCTCTCTCTCCACGATGCAGACAGTGTGTGCATTTGACAGTGCCCCATTTTAGTGCAACCTGCTGCCTATAGCACGTAAATGTCTAATGACAGCGTTCAAATGAGTAAATTCTCATCACCTGCAGGAGGGGCAGCAATGGTTATTTTCTTCCGCCTGTTGAGCAAACAGCACCCTCCACAGGAAAAAGCCACACCTTTCATAGCAAATCCTTAAGGTTATAGCCCAGCTTCTGCCGAATCAGGTTCTTAAAGTTAAAGCTCCACTGCTTCTTCTCAGACTGTGACAGTAAAATCACTTGACTGCCAAGATGGTGAGGGCAGCAGCTACATCCTCTTCCACTCTTCTGTGGCACAGCAAACTCATTCCTGGTCCGCATTCGTCTGGCCGGTACATTATTATCTACTGTTGACATGATTAACTCTGTTGGGTGGGCTGGTGAAATCTAGTTCCTCTAGTATTCTCTCTAAGTGTTGTATTAAGACTCGTTTTTTAAACCTACGGAAGAGAGGGAGAGCAATTTAATTTTTCCTTGCCAAAAATACAGTTGAACAACTCAAGACTATTCAGCCATGACAAATCGTAATACCAGAGGCTCTCTGTTCCCAGTATGGAGGAGCTTTCTTTTATTTCTGGCATTGGAACAGCTAGAAATTTTAATTTAATACAGTCACCCTTCCCCAACACCTGAATTTTTGGCTGGTCTTCAGTAACTACCCATCTCTGTAATTCCCATTTAAACTCTAAGTAAACACTATTTATTCCATAAAAACATAAAGGTAATTTGCCCACTAAAACAACTATAGTAACTGAAGTATGTCAAAACACAAAATGATAGTACTGGAGAAGTTTATGATTTACTACCATGATCTAAATTAGTACTTAATTTATGACTCTGAGTCACTTATATCTATACAAACCTTGCTGCTTCCTTGATAGCAAATTCAATGAAATACTTCTGAATTTCCATAGGTCCTTGCACCTCCTCAAGAAGAGAAAATATTTTTTCATAATCTAAAGAGAGATAAAAATCCAAACCGTGTATTAAGAATCAATCCTGCAAATGCAATTTCACTAAAGCTTAACAGCCAAAAGGAAAACCAAAGCCCAGTTTCACACGTCTGTGTATGATAAAACACATAAGGCAGCAAAACACCCACACGAGCTTTATGCACAAAATGCAGGGGGTAATTTGAATTACTGATGATCAGGTAATTCAAATGTGGCACCAAAGAGTAAGATTTTCTTTAAGAGCAGCAGCTAGGAACATTTATCCTCAGCAAATGCAGGCTAGGTACAGAAGCCCCCCATGTCCACGCCCACAGTGCCAGCACTAGCAGTTAACATGCACAGGGCCACCAAGCCCTGATTTGGCCTAGAGCTGTGGTTTCTGTAAGCAGAGGTCAGGATTAATTCTCTAGAAGGGCAAGTAATCAATCCACAGTGTGAACACAACATCACTAGCTCACTGGTACAAAATAAGTATGTCCATTGCAAAAGAATAAACTGGACACATTAAATTAGAAACAAAATAAATAACACCATTGTTTCGGTATTTCCATAGCTGAACCCAGTTTAAAGATATTTATGGTGCTGTGACCAAGAGCTTGCTCAGAGTGATGCAGCAGACACAGAGAGGATAAATGGTCAGAACTGTGAACAGATGTACACAGCTAACCCACTACTACTTCGCTTCTTTCTTTGATGACTTGCCTGGACTCTGCCGCAAGACAGGTGACTCACACAGAACACAGCACTGTTTTACTCTACATCACCATTTACTAGACATGAATTTGGCATAAAATCAGATGAGCCCACTTTACAAAACAGAAATCAAAGTCATCCCCAAGGATGAAGTTTTAAAACTGCTTTAAAAAAAATACAGATGCAGTGTAAAAAAAAGACTTCATCTCTCAACAGCCTCAGCGTGCCCCAAGCAACACAAGATCAGAAAAACAGAAAAGAACACACCATTATACTAATTACTGGCACTTGACAATGTATTAGAAAAACATTCAGTAGTTTAGTTTGTAGAAATGAGTCACTCAGACCACACTAGGGACAGCTGCCATTTAATAAAAATTGGGAAAACATGTTACTATGGCAAATCCTACAGCAAAGGCATTAGCTGGAGTTTCAGGTTAGTGTTTTGGTTTTGATCTTGTATAAAAGTAGAGACAAAACATGTAATAAAAGCTGAGGTGGCAAAGTTACTTTTCTCCACAATACTTTAGAGTTTGGGGAGTTACCCAACCTTACAGGGAAAGAGAAAAAAGTAATTTTTAGTCTTTTTAAGTCTTAAGAGTTTTCAAGTGTTCCATCACTAATTACAGTGTCACAAAACAAAATAACTCCACTTTGCCATTAACTGTTAATATTCCCTCCTTTCAAACATCTTCCAGGATGATCCTTACAGAGACACAGGCCTCTACCCTGCAAAGGAAGTTCTGATGGACACAGAGCAACAAGTACACTACAGACACACAAGGAGCAGCACTTTCACAGGGCACCCCTTACACCAGTTAACCTGTCTTTGAGGGCAATCAGAGTGGCTTGGCACTCAACTTCTCAAGCACAAATCAAAACTTCAACTCACCTGCCCAACACTTATTGCTTTTTTTTGCCCCTCTATTGCTTACATGCAAGCACCCAAAAGTTACTCACAATCTAAAGATGAGTGTGTTTCAAAAACCAGTTTCTTACTTCAAGGGAACAAGTCTTCTGTCTGGGATCACATACAATATACTAATAAAATAAATAAACCCCAACAACTTACTTCTTCCAGGTTTGCGAACCTCTTTCATCACTTTAATTTTGATGTCAGCATTGTTCCCCTCCAGCATGGTCGGTGTTATTTTAAATGAGTTTGGCACAGACTCAGAAGTAGATTCCATGGCCCGTTTTTGGTCATCTCCACTCACGCTGTAGTTTAGAGACCCTCGAACAAGTGCGTTGGCACCAGGTTTATGATCCAACCCATCTTCACTTAAGCAATTGAACTCAACAGGTAGGGAGTCTAAGTCATTGGGTAACATTTCATCCTCTCCCACAGCAGCTGCAACAGCAGGAGCCATTTGCACAGATAAGCCATCAATTTGCTTCTCCAGTGACTGACAATTTTCTGCTTTCTTCTCTCCATTGCCATCTTGGACAACACTGTTATTGGCATCTACAAATGAAAAACACGTATTTTACTTATGCATAACTGCAGTATCAAAAAACCCAAAAAGAAACAGTCCTGTGTCCTTTTTGTTTGAAGTGCTGTGTAGCAATTTGATAGTGCTGGACAGTGATCCAGTACTTTTATTCAACTTTGGATATGACCAAGGGAATACCTCCCCTTTGGGCTGTCACCAAGTCACCATTTTCTGTATTCCTATTTCAAAGTCATGACTCCTAAGTAAACTCATGTCTTCCTTCTCTCCCCCAAATCTAGCTACAGCTAACAAGAGTTTTCTTCTGACTCCATTTGCTCCAATAGGTGGGTATGTAAATTAGCATTTGTGGGAAAGGAACACAACCATATTTTAACCTCCCTCCTCCACAGAACACACAAACGAGAACTAAAAGCTGAGCTGAGCTACTTTCTACCTCCAGATTGTTTTTTCAATTTCAGATTTCATTAGCTCTAGCAGCAGCCTGTTTTTCTGGGCCAACAAAAGAAACTCATTCCTACGTAACCCTGAAGGCAGAGACACAGGCTGAGACACCCCTTTTCTCTTCCTCCCCAGATACTCCCACCACACACGCTGCTGCACTACAGCTCAGTATACCTTTATTTCCTGGGACACCTTTGAGGTTCAGGTAGGAGGGGGACCCCGGAGCAGCTGGTGGCCCCTTCCCACCCACGTGGTTGGTGACGACGGGCGGTGACTGTGGCCGTCTCAGCAGTGGGGACATGCTCCTCCTCCTCTTCAGGGACGCCGGAGTGTTGGGCTCTCCGGGACGCTTGATCTTGTTCTGAGGCCCAGCGACAAACTCGTCGGCTTCGTCGATCATCATACCCTGAAAAGAAAATAGCCATTTAAATAACAGTACAGGACAGAATCTGTTTCATCAGTTCACTGATGAATCGAGTCCCTCCGTGCTCAAATTCAAGTGGTTGCCAAAACCCTTGACAGCTCTAAGAACAGAGACACCCAGTGCAACCAGAGACAGCCCAGCTCTGCTCCGTAAACCTGCACCATTCTGTACACGTTTCTCTTGCACCATGTGGAAGACATCCCTCCTTTCCACACATGATAAAAAGCTGCACAGGTCAGCAGTATATACTGTGGGAGAGAAGTTCTACTCACAGATTATTTCAAGACATGTCAAATATAAAGACAAAGCAGACAACATGGCCCCTCCTTACCTTCTTATCCTGCTTAAATGGATTGCCAAACGTATGAAGTCTTTTTGGTTGATCCGGGTCAATTTCCCGAAGAGGTGAAGGCATCATTTTCAGATATTCCTGGTAATTTCCCATTTGAGCAACAGGAACACTATGAAGGCAGTCTGCAACAGAACAAGAGCTCTCAATTCAGTCTACCTTAAAAATAAAGCAATACAAACTTCACACTCTTCAGTTGCAAGTGTTAGCATTTAAGAACTAGAAATGACCATTTCTTTTCACTACAGAGGAAGAGCTGAACACAACAATTGTGGAAATAAGGCTGGCAACAGCTGAACTTAATTGGCAGAAGAAGAATGAAAAATAAGCAAGTTTGATCTCTACGCTGACAACTGCATCTTTAGATTACCAGCAAAGTGAGCTCCTCTCTGCTTTAAGCCCCACTGCAACATAGAACATGTTTACTGAGCCTTGAATGGGAAAGCTCTCCCATGAAACTTATTTTTTAAATTGAAAGCAAGCATGACATCTTCCATGACAGAAGGCAAAAATCTCCTTTCTTCCCTTTCAGAGCCAAGCAAAGGACACTAACTCAGCAAGAGGTGCAACAGACATTTCTGTTCCCACACCAAAGACAAAAAATACTAATAAAGGAAATAACAAACAAACAAAAAATGCTGCACTCTCTCTAGATTATTAGTGAAGAACTGTAACTCCTTACCTTCATCTTGCCCCAAGATAAGCCTGTGTGTTTTCAGAAGGTTGGTTCTCATTCTAGTTAGCTGGTCTAGAAGACTGTGACGAGGAATATCATAGGCATTTCTGAATGCCTGTGGCTTCAAATCCTAGTTTTTTAAGAAAACAAGTAACTTTCAGTTAATCCATTAGTTCTCATGCATGGAGAAATTCCACTAGAACTGTAACAACGTTAACTACTAAAAAAATCTTCTAAAGTAACTTCAGAGCTTCATAACTGGACACAGCAAGCTCAGTTGCTGTCTTTTCAACAAGACCTTATTCAACATTAGTTCTTTCAGCTCCGTTAAGACTAAGCACGTTAATTCCTGGATGAACAACACTAGCTGTCTTTTGCAAAGACTGGCACTTAAAACACAGTAATCTTTGTTTACCATCATGGGATTTTCAAACAGTGTTCCAAAATCAAGTGCAAAAAATTGCATTTACTCTTCTCCGTATTTATGTCTATGCTGCACTTCTCACAGTTCAGTGAAAGTATTTCCTTCTACACCAAGTCCATAAAAGTTACCCACTTAAAACAGATGAGATCAACTGCAAGATCACTGTGCTGTTTACCTTGTTTAAAAGTCCTATGTGGAAGCCAGCAAATTCTTTAACATTCATTTCCGCCAGTCTCAGTGGAGATTCCCCAGTGATCCCTTGCAGCAGTTGTTTAAAGTCCCTACTGTGTACCAAGGAGAGGCCACTGGAGTGGTTTTTCACTTTTATTCCAATTTCTTGTGGAACTTTCTTACCCACTGAACCTATTATCCGTTCCGATTCTATTTTTGTCTAAAATGGAATCACACCATGAGTTAAAGAATCAGCAGGCATTGCACATTTCCAGTACAAAACACACAGTACATTAGCAGAATAAAACTATAAATTTAGTTCCCAACTACCTACCCAGGGATATATTGGATTACATAGATTAGATCTCAAGCATAAAGAAATCCTAATGTGCTAGCATTTGGAAAAATATTTAGCCAGTGTATCTAAATTTATATGCCAGTAGGAGGTCTGTGAATATCCCTGATTTTGCTGCAAGTCTGTGACTCTTTTGTGTCTCTGAAGAATCATCTTTAAAGGGAAAGAAAAAAACATAATGGAAGGTAGGATGTCTTAAGTTACAGTAAAGTTGCATCTAAAACAAGGGTATTATTCAGATACAATAATAACATCACTTCAGTCTGTTATTATAAACAACCTATGAACTAAGGGTTGCTCTGCATGTTTGTAACAACATAGGGGAGAAAAACTGCAGAAGAAATTTGCTTTATGGGTAAGTTTCTAAAACTGCATCCCTTCTCCAATTTGCACAGATTTCTTATTACAGCTAGAGAATTTTACTGTATTGAGCTCTAACTGTATTCAAAGCATTTTTTTTCACTCACTTGCAATACCTCCAGAAAAAAAACCCCAACCAACAAAACCCATGGTGATTGCATCCCACTTCCCCCAGATCTCCTCCTCTGCAGCTTTTGCTTCATTATCTGTGGGAAACTCTCAATGTAAGGACAGCAGGAGCACAGCAGAATTCTGGAATTGCCTGTCCCTATACAGGAGCTTATAATGCATTCAACACATTCAAACTGTTCCATGTGCTGAGAATGCCTGTGAAAGCCACAGCAGCCATCTCAAGTCATTCCAACTCCATAGCACAGATAAATAATATGAATTTGCACATCATTAAGTTACCAAAATATCACAGGAAGTTTTATGTCTAGTAGATGCTCAGTCATTCAGAGGCTTTGGGGTGTAATTTGTGCATTCTTTAAGGCGGAGGATTTTTTCTATGTAATTTTAAAGGCTGCACTGGTTCCCCACTGATTTCTAGACGTTAAAATACTGTTTAAAGGGCCCCTCATGCTAAGGAGGAAGGGCTTCCAGGTAGTTACACCTGGAATGGCAGCCTTGACAAAGAGAAAAATACTATTTCCCACCAGGTCACACTTTACACACATAGAATGAATTTGACCTGGTAGAAAGAGGAAGCTCAGATATAAAGCTTAAACTATGATTTTTTTTTTTTCTCTATGGACAAGAACACACTTTTTTCAGGAAAATGCACACTGCCAGGGAACACATGGAAATAAACAAAAGGCTGAGAGCAAGCCTCTGACTTCAGCTGTGAAGAACAATGGTAAGAGCAGCCATGAATCCAATTAGTGATTTTCTTTGTAGTTTAAAGTCTAGCAGATACTTGAAGTATAGCTGAAGAGGTCTCCTTTGCAGTCCCCCTCCACCACTTACAGAAGGCACAATCACTGGCTACAGAATCACGATGGATTCATCCATACTTGCAATGGAAATGCTCACCAATCTCCAATTATAATGTATGCTGCACACCCATATGAACTCCCACAGGGATTAACTGCTTTATAATGAGATTACCACAAACTAAATAATCAACGCACTTCTAATTGCAAAGGTTTTATCAATACTACCTGTTGGCTGAGTTTTTTAAGGTAAGAGATAACACTGTAACTAAGTCCACAATCTAAATTATCTGATATCAGATTTGGAGCTCCCATCATCCTTAGGGCTTTCTTTAATGGCTATAAGGAAAACAAAATACACAATAGTAAGAGAATAAGTATTTAAAAAAGAAATTTATAAGCTCAATTATAGGAAGCTAAGGCACATAGATTAGTGCTCTAGCTTTTCCACTTTGGCCACTAAAATTCAAGTCTATTCAGGTAACATGTGCCATGAGTTTGGTGTCTAACTAGCTCACAATGGACGTTATGCCACATCACCACGACACCACACACGGTGGTGCAGCTGGCAATTTCCACTCAAAGGCTCAGGTCCAGAATAGCCGGGATGATGCAAGTCCATATTGAGGTGCATTGTCCAAGCTACATGTAAAAGGTGACACAGTGCCTGCCCCCCACCCCTTACTTGGCCCAGCTTCCCAAGTTCTAGCACTTCACCCACATTGATAATTAAACTAATCTGCATTTTCCTTATCAAGTTACAAAAATAATGCCAAATTTGGTTTCTCTGAACAATCTAAAGGACTTTTGATCAAAGCTCATTTAATACTTAATGAGCAGAAAACACATTTAACATGTTTACACAGTTACTATTACTCAACATTTCTACAAATTTATTTCTTAAAAATGCTTAACCTAACCTACATACCTCTGCAAAGTAAAATGTTTACTACTTAAAATGTCATCACAATTATGTAAAAGAATTTACTAGGAAGAGGTATGATGCACAGGACTCTGGGCACACCAGCCATTATACCCGGGGGGATGAAACGAGAAGAGGAACATACCAGTAAGTAGTAAGGAGGCATTGTTTTTAAGTAGTTGTCAAAAGCCTGTCGCCACTTCAGATTTGGCTTAAGTTTGTGAACCTTAAACAAGTCATCTGCAACAAGGAAAACAACAAAAGAAGGTGTCATTTATACAGTCCCAGACCATCAGCTTTGTCCAAAATTGCACGTGCCAGGATTCCCTCCCCTTTTTTCTCCCTCCACCCATCTCCCAGTGGGGCTTTCCCACAAAAACTGCTCTTAACCTTAGGTGGGAAGGATTGGGAATCCCCATCCTAGCTGCAGTAGGCAATCCAGAGCAAGCCCCCATTACAAGCAAATTTACAAGGTACATCAGACTTAAACACTGCACACAACTACCAGCAGCATGGGAGGTGCAAAAGATCCACCTGTTAAGAGTTTCACCTCCCCTGCCTCTCTCTCGCATCATCAGGGAGTCCCTGCATCTCATTAAACCAAACATTAACTTGGCTCGATTTTCATTGTCAGACCAGCTTTCTTCTGTTCAACCTGTATGATGAATTTTGGTCTCCGGTAAAAACATTGTTTGGCATCAAAGGGAAAGAAAAAAAAAAAATCAAATCAGGGAATCCCTCTGACTAGCTTTGCTGGACTCTGCTGCCAACAGCAGCAGCTGTGCCCCGGCAGAGAAGGGGTTTCCTCCAGCCACACCACCTGCCTCATGCCAGGGCAGCAAAGTCTCCCACGGGACAGACAAGAGACACTAATTAGCTATAAAAACTGCTGCCCTTTGCAAGAGGGGTGACCAGACATTTATTTCCTTTGGATACTCTTAGAAACACCTTGCTCACATCAGAGGTGTGTATATTGCCATTTAGGAATAACTGACCCCCTACTTGCTGTGCACACTATGAGCTGCAACAGTGATCTCTAAAAAACAAAAACAAACACAGTATCTTGCAATTTACCATTTGAAATTATGAATTATTAATTGAAATAAAGTTTCTTCTTAGTAGGGCTGTAGTATGCTGGCAAAGTGAGACTAATGGAAGGACATGCAGGACTGGAGAAAGGAATGTCCAAAAATTAACTGGGGAAAGCTGCAGGAGACAGAGATGCACAGAAGAGGCTGTGCAAAAAACAGATGCAGCAAAGGAATTTTTTTCTCCAGAGTGAGCTTTCAGGAAGATGCATTTGTAGAAGAAAATTTGACTGGCATAGTGTTCTGCACAAATCAAACTAATGTTATGGTATTATTTCCCAAGTTCTCACAGTCAAAACACACTCCAAGTATTTTCCAAATCTAAATCAATTCTGGATCACATGTAAAAACCACACCACAGATGCTACTTGTACTTCCCTGACCTGAAGAAAGTGGGGTGGAGAGGACAAGACAGAATTCCATTTAAAATCTCAATATACCACAAGCTTAGCACTATTATTCAAAAGAACCTATGATGATATCATGACATATGGCAATAAAATAACATCCATTCTTATCTTACAGGCCTATTACCTTTTTGCAGCAAAATGCAAGTTAAACTACACCCCACTCCCAAAATTCAAAACAAGAGAAAAATTAAAATGTGAAATATTCAGTGTTATAGCACGTCCTAATATGTATACTGAGGTGATTCTGAGTACAGCTTGAACCTTAACCCCCTTATCAGCACTTTATTACTGTCTCACTTCCTGCACTGTGAGGTTGCACCACAGACTGCACAGGCACCATTCCTTGTGCACAGCACAGCTGTACTCCCAGACATCAAACACAACAGCACCTCCTATCTCTGCTATCCAAGGAAGAAGTTTCCAACCTATGCAGAGCTTCAGCAAAGATTTATCTGTTTAAAATGAGTCTCCCCACAGGAGGGACTCCTACCTTTCAAAAAGGTGACAGTCATGGTGGAAAACACAGCCACAAGTTTCAAAGAAAACATTCCCATCAGCATCTTACCTGCCTCTACCTCGAGAGTTTGAGACACACATTGTCAGCAGATTACAACACAGGCACTTGAAAGGTACTTCTTCCCCTGTGCCCTGGGCTGCACATGATCATTTATATAAAGAAGCCAACTAAGAGTAACTAGTTAACTATGTTGTGCATAGATTAAACCCCCTTTTACAGATAAAAATTATGAAGTATTTGAAAAGTCCTTACATAGTTTTATTCCAACCTATTGGTTTTTAGGTACTACTTTCTTTATAGTCCACTTAATGCAGAATGTTTTACTTCTGAACTCAGAGGGAGCTGAAAACACTCAATAATAAGGAACGTGGCATTAGAAACAGCTAGGAAAGGGCCACAAGCTGCAACAACTCAAGAGATCAGGTAAAATGAGACAGACCAGTAAACTGAAAAATGGGTTTCAAAGTCTTTATCCACTTCAGATTAATGTACAAAACGACTGAATTGTGACAAATGGCACAGCAATACAGACCTTTAACACCCAGCACTACAGAAGGGCACTGGATGCACCTTTAAGATCAGTGAACAGTTAAAAAGAAAAAAATGACCGTGAGAGGGAGAGGAGTCAGCAGGTAATTTCAGTAGTTCAGCTGAAGCCTAAATCACAAGAACAGTATATAACCCATAGTAACCATATAACCCAAAATAAAACTTTTTTTTTTTTTTAATTCACCTCTCACATTAAATTCCACCTGAGCAAATACACCACCATGCCCTGTTGACTACTGTAATTCTCCTAATTATGCACTAATAGATACACTCCCCTGTTATAAGCAGTAGAAACCCGGGATTTTACATTAACTAAAAGCAGTATCCTTCCCTGCAAAACATCTAGCCAAAAATAAGGCACCACAATGGAAAATAGCATCCAACTTTTAGAAAGGTATTGTGGCACTCCTTCTGTTCTGATGTAAGATGTTTGTCTCTCCCTCCCAGCACCACACCATGCTGTGTTCATGCTGGTGAGAAACACAGCCTTTCATATAAAATCATTACTGGCAGGTTCTCTCACAGAGCCTGTAAAAGCATCAAAGGAAACTGCCCACGTTGCAGCCCTTCACAGGCAGACATTTTCTAAATGCTCATCCTCCTGCACATTTAGACCCACAGAGAAAGGGTATTAACCATCTTCATATGGTATTTCATAATGGCTGTTTCACTGTTGCTTCTGCTGGCACTCCCAAAGAACAGTCACTCCTACTGCCCAGCAGTGCCTGCCCTCCCACCAGTGCAGCTAAAAGCAGCCAAGAAAGCCTCTTAGGCAAGGCAGAAGCATTTGGAAATATATCTCGTCTTTGCTCAGCTCTCCCTCAAATCCCTCCATCAGCTTCTACCTTATGATCTTTGATGTACAATTGTTTTGAAGCACAACAGTACCTGAAGTACAACAGCTTTGTTAGTTTAGTTACAGGCAACAATCCAAGAGGAATTTCTATAACCTGTGGGCCAAGCACTCGCACCAAAGCACATCAGCATCTCTGTGGAAACTTGTACCTTCAGCAGCTGCCTCACCCCACACAAAGAACTGCACCCCACGCCCTCAGTTCTGGGAGCAAACCACCCCAAGCTATTCTGACTCCTCTCCAGCCTTAGGAGAGCACAAGGGAGCTGCTCAGCTGCAGCAGCACAGCCCACATGGTCTGTCACTGCTGGGAATGGACTGGAGACCAGCGTTTGTGTCAGACAATCAACTGAACACAGTGCATGAGTCAGGTTAAAACATGGACTGTGCAGCGTCACTGTTTTATTGAGCCTTATTAATTGGATCCTTTCCTTAAAAAGCTTCATATTGTAATAGCAGTCCCTGTTAAGTTCAAATCCAGGAGAGGCTACAGCATTCCCAAATCCACTCTTGCAGAAACTAAGACATAGAATCACCAAAGCTACACGATGTGGAACAGTTTACCTCCTTCAGTCATGGACCACTACAACTTGCTTCAGTTTGCTCAAGTATCACCTGCAAGCTTCCTCATCCCCACACACCTTACCTGTCTTTTAGGGCCTTCTCTTACATTATTTTTCAGAAACAGAATTAAAACTTCCCCTGCTCAAGAATGCAGAAGGAAAACAAAAATTCAAGGAAAAACACACTTCAGCATCTTACTGTCTCTGTTTGTAAGGCTGAACACACGTAAGTCACTTGGTAAAATGGTACAAATACACAGGTGTAAAGTGGTTTTGTCTTTGAAAGAGCCAGAGAACAGAGAGAGAGATTATCCACAGTACTATCCCAAGTCCCAGTTCTCCAACGTAACATTCTACTAGTAGGGCAGAAGGCACTAGAAACACACTGATGTGCCAATATGGGTGGTAGTGGCTGAATGCAGCAGATTTCTCCTGGTCTTGGGAGTTCTCACATCCTTTTTCATCTAAGTGAGAGTAATGAAAAATTGGTTTTACACACTCAAATCAGTTCTCTGCTGAACCATCAGTATCTATTCTTGGTATGCATTAAGACAGACACAGGGGGAATATTTAAAAACAGAAACAACCCCTACCTACCTACAGAGACAAAACCAGAGTCAGCATTGCTAAAAACATCTACAAATAATTTACCAGGTATGCTCTTATAATCTCAGCCATTTTCTGGACTGCTAAGTAGAAAAGGGCTCAGATCTGCTTTCGTGTTGTACATATATTCCACAGAACTTAATTGCACCATGCCTTAAGAGACCAAGGATAAACAAAGTCCTAGGAGATCTGAAGGTAGCACAGTGTGTGTATGTGCTTGTGTTAACAATATGGAGTGCACAGGATTTGTGCTCTAAAGAGAACATCCACTTTACAGCTCAGGCAACACAGAAGCTCTGCATTTTCCTTTAAACAGCCTTCAGAAATTTAAGATGTGGGATTACCAGGTGAGTGAACTGCAGAATAGCTCTACACACACTGAAAAGTGCCCTTCTCCAAAGAGTAGGAAGAGCTTTACACCCCTGCAAAAAAGGCAGGGGGAAGACAAGAGCTGGCAGGGAAGACACAGCAGAACTGCAAATGTCAACATCAAAATGAGCAGGGAAATTAATTTAGTATCAGTGATGGCTTTTCAGCTAGTAGGTCTGCTGCAGTATTTCAGGAGCCACGAACTTGCAGAAACTCTGATTTAGTCTAAAAGTATCCTTGCACACTTTGGGACAATTATCAGGCTACATGGGTAACTATAAAAGACACATTATCAGAAAGTACAAATTTCTTTTTTTTTTTTTGTTATGACGAGGATTATGAAAAAACGTTCCTGAATTGTGTTCTGTTGTTGCTTTTTTTTTTCTCCTAGAAATGAATGGAAAAATCCTGTGTAAGACAGTAAGACTCAATGTTAATTCTCTTGATCACTGTTATTCTGTGTCACTAAACACACACACAAAAACTAGAACAAAAAAGCCTTACAGCATCTACAGCCAAAAGGGCTGGTGGCACCTGGAAACTCCTCTCTGCCACTACCTTTATGCCAGATCCCTAATAGCCACAATCACTGTGACAGATACTCACACAGCACGTTTTCATACCATCTTTCCTCAGAAAGTAATTTCATTGTGGGAGTGAAAAAAAAACACAAAACCTGGTCCTCAGGGCAGGGAAGAAATGCAGACTGTTTCACTTCTCAATTCCTTCTTACTGCTCTAAACTGCATTAGGGAATTCCCTCTTCCCAACACCCGTGGCAAACACTGCATCTGATCTTCCAGTAAAAAATAAGCTGCTACAAGAGCAACTGCAAAACCTGGATACACCACACCCTAAATGAGGGAAAAGAATGGAGGTTGAAGCTTACTCCAGGTTAAGGAAGAGGCTACGTGTCTAGGAGGTGAACAGCATCAAACATGCACTGGAAGCAGGTAGCTCTCCTCCTCTGCTGGAGAGAAAAAAAGGGAGAGGGGGTATGAAAATCCTCTCCTCCCAAATGATGTTAAAAGAGTTTGCAATATTCTCTACTCTCTGATCTCCATTATTTTATAATGTCTCAAACTAAGGCAGAACACCAACCATTATTGTTTTGCTTTTACTCTGAAGCAGCTGCATTGGCAGTTCAAGGCAAATTTGTTACCTACCCAACAATGGAAGTAACACAGGGTAGTTGTAAGGCATCACAAAGAGGTTTACACAGGTTAAAGTAGTGCTTGCTTTTAAATACCCAAACGGGTGGCCAAGTTCGCTGTATTTTCCACTGCTACTCACAAACACCTGACAAAGAATAAGAGAGATCACTGTATTAGAAGAATATTAAGCACAGGGTATTTCAAAATTCAAATCAACCCAAATCCAATTGTTTTAAGACAGTCAATTATCAAGAACAGCCAAGTCTGAGGTTGCCCACATCAGGGTGAGTACGGACTTACATTCCCCAGGCACAAACCTGAGACATGCAAGGTTTAGTGTACCCCCAGTCAGTGTGGAAATGCTCTTCACAGGCAGTGCTTTAGTGAAACTACTGTGAAGTGATGCCCAGGGGAGTTTTTGAAATTATTTAAAACAGGTTACAGGACATCTGTTGGAGGCAAGTTAAACGAACAAACTGTTTGAAATTAGTCTTGTGACTCATAAAGTAGCCGAACTGAAGTTTACAACACTGAAAAAAGAAACCTAAAACATTTTTCAGCACCAATATTAAGCAAAACAAACATTCAAGAAATGTCTTCATTATGTCCAATGCCAACATTAACACTGACTTTTATATTTTTAAGTGCACATATGAGGGTATTAACCCTGAAAAGCAATACATGTAAACAACTCTTTCAACAGGATAAAGATAGTACATATCCTTAACTGAGACAGGCAAAATAACCCACATCTAAGGCAAAAATAGTTTTCCTAGAAAAAAACAAGCCTTGCAGTAAATAGAACGTATTTTTCCTGTTTCTTCAGGGCATAAGGAACTGGGTTTGTTACACGGTTTCTATGACAATGAGCCTATTACTGTAATCTGCAAGGGTCTGATGTGTAGCAAAGAAAAGCACTTTTTGAAAACCAGTAATTTTAGAAACTCAGGCAAATAATGTACCTATGAATGTCTAAAGCACATTTTTGAAATTACTTTATTAAAAGTAACGTGAATTTTTCTTCTGACTGTGCGTGTTATATTTTCAGTTAAATTGCAGTATTTATCAGGGGAACAAAAACATCAGAGACATCTCCAAACCCATCTTACCAACTAAAATATCATACTGAAATTCCTGATGCACGCATTCAGCTTTATTTACAAGAACACCACTGAGAAAGGAGTTACAATCCTTGCTTTATAGAGGACACAGAAACTTGTAAAAAATTCCAAAAGGAGCACGGGACAAAAGATTTTAGCAACAGAACTTTGACCACTTCAAGGCCAATCGAGTCAACAGGATCAACAGTTTCCATTCAATTCCCATTAGCAGCTTCAACCACCTTGTGAAAATTATTTGCAGCTGTTGATGAGGTATAACAAACACGATGGAAACTGGTGCTTGGTTTTCCCTGTAAGCAAATGAAAGCCTACAGAGAATTTCAATTTAGCCAAAAATGGAACCTGGGGACACATTTCTCAGCAAAATGAGATGGACCTAGAAAGTGAATTAAATGAGATTACAAAGCCTGTGGAGAACACTCATTCTGACTCCTGATAATTCTCTTAGAAAGGAGGTAAGTGAAACCTTGACATGTTTCTTCTCATCAGCTGCACAGTCTGCAACCAGGCCCCAATTCTCCAGGCTTACAGGGCCTGAAGTACCTCAGATTACACATTACATTTCTAGAATTAAATAAAGGGCAAATACCTGCCAGCAGGTATGGGGAGACTTTCGTTCCAAGATGTACTGTGTGAGGGGAGAAGGCTCAAGCTCATACTTGTCAAAAGGAAGTTTGTCTATTACCATGGGCTCACAATCCACACAGGAGAACCTCACCACGGGGTGAGCTGTGCGTGGAGGCTGAAAAGAAGGGAGAGAAGTGTATCAATTATCATTTTATCATCCTATACGGCTTCAATTCTCAAGTTTCCAAAATTTTCTTTAAAGGAGAATAGAATACAAACTCCCACAACAGAATATAGAACAACTAAGTATTTCTCTTAACTGAAAAAAACCCCCATTCTTCTAACCAAGAGAAAAACATGGTTAATATTCCGCTATTTATCTTGATATTTAAAAGCCTTCATGTCAATCAAGCCATAATAACAGGTTTAAAGAAAACTTCAACTCTGCTTCCTAGTTTGCTGTTCACAGAATTACAGATGTGAAACTGCACTCCATTCACAAAGGGTATCTCAAGATATTCCCTATAAATCTGATTTCTTTTTTGCTCTTGAATCAGGAGGCAAGGGGGAATGGACAGACAGTACCTTGAGCACTTGCAAAGTGCAGGAACAGAACACGCCTAACAAAAGAGAGATGTTAAGAAAGACCAGCAAGGCATGTCAAATGTATGATCATTTCAGTAATAAAAGGAGAAATGAATACTGTTTTCTTATTTTCTGAATGGAGTAAGTAGCTTTTCTGTTTGTTTTAACTCTTCCTGCTAGCAAAAGAAGAGTCCACACATGAAGTAATACTAAGCAGAGAAAGCATGGTTGATCTTCTTTCAGAAACAAATACTCCTTTTTTCATGTAAATGAAATCTATAAAGCTTCGATTAAAACTTAACAGGCTCAACTATGATTTGTGGTATGCAAGGTAACTTACAGTTAAATTTTATAACCTTCAAAAACCATTCACCAAATTAATTAATCATATACAGTCCAGATGCAAGAAGCATCACAGGCTACAGTATCAACTTTAGATTACACCATTTTGTGCTAAAACCAGTTTTAACCTTTTAAAGTCACATCATACACAAAGTAAAAACTACTGCAGTATCCACTTTCAGCCTGTTCATTTATTAGTGTAGAATCCTTTTTTCAGTTGTTATTTTACTTACCAGTGTTGGTGAATTCTGATCAGGCCAAAAAGACTCTGGGATTGGCCAATGCCCCACAGGAACCCCCGTTTTAGGGTTAGGCCGTACATAAATGAGTTTATGACAACTATACCACGGCTGAGAAGCAAATGAATTGATGGGCCTGGATGAATCAACAAGTCCATCTAAAATTTAAACAAAGCAAAATAACAAACAAAAGGAAAATGAAAAGCTACATGCATGCAATTGTCTGCTAGCAAAATTTCTGTATTAGCAGCCAATAAGGTGTTCCACTACTTTTGTTCCAAAGACACACAGATCTTTACATCAAAGGCTAAAACAACCTATAAATCCAGGTGTATCATAGAATCATCTGAGAAACAACAGTAACATTTGCCCAGATCTACCCCTCTGCTCCCATGGCCCAGCCCTTAGACAGTGAGTGCAGCAAGACACACTCAGAGTATGGAAAATGCATTTGCTTAAGCTCAGCACCTGACACAGATCTGGCAGGCAGCACCAAGTTTTAGTTCTGCTGCCCCCAAAAAGGCTGAGAGAGAGTTTGCCTTTACAGTCTTTCTACATGGGCTGCAAAGCTCACTGACTGATGCTGCCATTAGTGGAAGCTGAAAGAGGACAAAAGTTTCATGGAGAAGCTGGATGCATCTTGCAGGAGCAGCTTTTGCCATGTTTTTAATTAATAACAATTCACAGATCACTTAAACCCCACAGCCTACTGGAAAGACCAGTGCTCCCTGCCAGTCCACTGCAGTGCCCCAGCACAGACCCCCCTCCATGCTGAGGACAAGGAGTTTTGTAGCAGTACAGAATGTGACCATTAGTTTCCAAAGACTGCTCATCAGAGCAAACAGTACAGCAGAGATCACCTACTTATACAATCTTCATTTAAAAAAGATCATACAGGCCCAGTTTTTCTGGTTTTAAAGAGCTGGCCAATAATACTATGGAAACCCTGTTTCACAGACAAGTAGTTTTAACTTCTCAGCATTATAAACACAATGATTTTTATAGCTTTGGTGAATCTTTGTATTTCTTTCTAATTTAGGACTTTCCCAATTCTCATAGAGATGGAAAGTCTTGATGTTTTCATACATTCACATCCCACAGTGTATCACCACTCAAATGGGGCAAAAATAAAGCAAACAAAAAATCCCCAAATTTCACCAGTTGTTTTGCCACATGGAGAGAGCATTTGGGCCAACAGAGACAGGGGAATTTGCTGCTGTGCTGCCCTGCACAGCATTATAGGAAAGCCTTCCAATAAAATGACATTTAAATAAGCAAAAGGAGAAAACAAATACAGAGAAAGGTGATTCCAAAATGAAAGCAGGAATAAAGCTGGCTGTGCTAGAATGTCCAGGTGATGCTAAAAGCTACTACATTTTTTGTATTCCAGAACCATCCTCATTTCCTAAATATGAACTGGTCAGCTCTCTCCCCTTTACTTTCAGCCATGAACTTCTGCAAATCTGAAGAACTGCTGCACCTCGGGAGTGCACTTTCCTCTTCCCCATTATGCACCTGACTTACAGGTAGCAAAATAATTCCTTGTTCTTTGCACAGTTTTTCATTTGCAGCTAAGAACATTCAACTGAAAGTTACTGTGCTGTGATCAATTAGCAGAATGAAAATGTACAGAAAATTAAGCACTGAGATTGCTTCGGAGGTGTTTAAGTGTTTAAATACACTAGTGCTAGATTTAATTATTTTAAATACAGTTTTGACAACACTGTAATTCAAACTTAACCACTTCCTGCAAACATTCACTTCTCTTCAACTCCCCAAAAAAGGTAAGAAGAGAGTGACAGGAGAACCAGCCAGCAGGTAGATGATCCATACAAACATGTGCAGACATATGGCACCATTTAACTCAGCAAGGATCAAATGAACACTTCTAAAAATTTGACAAGAACAAATTTAAACATAAATAAACATTGAACTACTCAAAATCTGTAATCAGGACATCCATTACGATGTGGGCTATTTAAAGAGATACCAGAGCACTACCACTGAAGCATAAAAGCTTTAACCTCTTCTACAGAGTATCAGGCATCTGATGCATCCTGTTCACTACAGGACAAAGCTGGCAGGAAGGACACCAAAGACACTGCAGGACATTTACATACAAACAAAGCATTTCTTTTTAAACACGGTAAGAAAAAACACAGTCACTGTACCTTCTCCAATAGGAGCCGGATCTGGTCCTGACTTTTCAAAGTTAATAACAACTCCACTTTGGACTTTTTGAACTAAAGATTCTAAACATTGATTCAACATTCTTTGTGTCCGAACGCAGTACGAACGACCTATGCAGGAGAGAAATCACATGGGGAAATATAAAAGCAGGTTTTGAGTGATCGTAATTAAGAAAGATGTTTTATTACCTAAGTCATACTGCCAAGGCTCGCAATTTGATCCAAACTAATAGCAACAAACTGTACAAGATTACGTATAAGGCAAAATACTTTTCAAATGCAATGCAAGGAATAAAAAAAAACAGAAAAAACCCACAACCTGCTGAGATTTTATTCATTCCTAAAAGATGCCTTTAGTGCTGTATCAGGCTGAACCAAAAAAAAAAAAAAAAAAGGCTTATAAAAGCCCTTAAGGGGGGGCTTGATTTCTGATTTCACCAAGTCTGTGGAATCTGTCTGCCTCCCTCTACCCAAACCTTACCAGCTCCTACACACACCCAATCCTCCCCCTCCCACACAACATCTTTCTCGAGCACCAATTAAAAAAATAAATTCTGATCAACATGTCAAGCAACAGGATCCAGATATAATTCTTATAAGATTAAATTTAGCTTATTAGCCCTGCAGCAGAATGAACATCTTATTAATACCCATCCCACTCAATTCAACACTCAAATAGGAAAAAATTAAAACCCCAAGACTTCAAGCCATCCTCTGGAAGGACAATCTAAGAGATTTTCCAGTCCTTGCTACTGCATTAAGAAAATGCTTTCACATTTAGATCTGAAATAGGAATATTGCTTTAAAGTTCTCCTGTGCTACTGTAAACCAAGAAAGCACCTTATGGATTCATATGGGCACTGAGTATATCAGGGAAAACAAGTAGTGAGGGTGAATTAAAGGAAAAGAAGTATTTCAAGGCAAATGCCAAACAGTAACAAAAGCAAAAGAGCATCCAGTTACCTCCTGTAACTTCACACATCTGTGTGATAGCAGATTCATCAGTAGGCACACTCCCAAGCTGCTCTGGTTCAGCAGATGCAGCTCCTGGCAAACGCAGCACCAGAGCAAACAGCCTTTGATCCCAACGGAATGGTTCTTTGGTTAATTCACTTCCAGGCAAAGGAGAATTCAACGGAAGATGAAGCTGGTAAAAAGAAGATTTAAGAATATTTTCCAGTATTTGACAAACCATCTAAAAACATCATACCCAAATTCATTCATTTCTCTGTAGAACACCCACTTCTCTCCAATATCACAATTTATCTGATGTTCTAGCCTCAAAACCCTTACAGGACTACGAATTTAGGGGCTGGGCAGTGACAGTATAGTTTCTGTTCTCTATAAAACAGATCAACAATGCAGAAGTACCATTAGAAGAGAAAAAAAAAGAATATTCATCTCAGCATAGAACCAACTTGCAAGATCATAACTTGAAAGAACTTAATCCAATCCAAGTTTACCTCCTCTTGAACTCCAGCTGTGTTTGTCAGTTTGTTTCCGTCTGTGATGGTGATCAAAATAGATGGCTCCAAAAAGAATGGATTCCTTCCCTGGAGACAAAAGCACAGGAATGCTAAGATTAACCTTAACACTCAGTTACAGGCTTGTATTTCTGTCACTACAAAATAAACACTAAGATAAACAATCTTTCAAAATAAGCCTGTAATTTCTTTTAATAGGTGTTGAGCCATATGGAACTATGCAAGATGGGCTACTCTTGTGTATCTACAACTGGGGCATTTCTACTCTGCTTCTTTATTCTTCAATAAGGGAAAAAAGCCAGTATTTTCCATAGTGTGTTCAGTAGCCATAGTAAGAAAGGAGGAAAAAAAAAAAAAAAAGAGTTCCCAGTTGAAGTTTTAACACACAGCTATCCAACATTTTAAAAAAAGCAAAATGCAAAACCAAATTTGAACCACCAAAATCCCTCCCCTGCTATAATTTCAAAAAGACAGAAGACTATAAACAGATTTGTTACCTGTCCATAATTGTCTATTCCAGACACTAATCTATTGAGATTTAACAAGTCAAACGAGGACCTGAGTGCCTGACCAAGAGTTGTTAGTCCTGAAGCCTGAAGGTTTTTCAGTTCATTCATAAACGTTGCGTGGTTTTCTTTCCATCCAGCCTATTACATAAAACAAAAAAGCTTATTAGTTATTCTAGCAACAAACTGCAATCAACTGCAAGTTGCCATTTATCTCTCTTCCCCCCAAAAATTAGATTAGATTCCTGATTAACGGATGCACTGCATCATTTACATGCTACACACACCTAAACCATGTATGCATAACCTGATGTGAAACACAGTTACACCTACAGTGGGAGACTCACAAAACACACACTGCCAAGCACTGAAAAAAATCTTCTAATACCCATCTCTTTCCATGAAACCTGCAGTACAGGTGATGCAGTTAAAGAAGTATTTGGATTTAGCATGTGAATATTTCATTAGAAGAAACTGTCAAATTTGGAACTTAGAAATGCAGCTGCCAAAGTAACAATGGTTAAACAAAGATATAAGAGGCATAATATCACTGCTTCTCCTGGCATATACCAATCCCCCTTTCATCCTTAGTTCCACAAACTGAGAAAAGGAGTGGTTGCAAAAACCCCACATGAGACAGAACCAAATCACTCTTTGGAGTGTCTCAGTGTAATAGTCTGGAATTATGGAGGTCTTAAAAAAAGTTATTGCTGACAAATCCCACAGATCAAAGGAACACCAAGTGGATGGATCAGCCCAAGCAAGCACTCCAGACCCTCTGGTAAGCAGGGCCAAGGACACACATCAGCATCAGCTGTGATTCACACACCCTCCCCCTTCAAAAGTGGTTTGCTGCAGAGTTGGGAAGCTATTTTAGAAAAGAGCACCTCACAGGGAATTAATTGGTGCAGGATTTAAGGTGCCTCAGCTAAAACAAACAAAGTTTGAAAGTCCCAGATATTCACACAAGTACCAGCCCTGCTATTACACTGTACTCTCCAAACCACTCCTGCAGTATTCCCGTGCTCCATCAGGAATCCCAGCTACACAGACATGGAGAAGATCATTTCAGACAGCCTGACTTTTGCTGGACAACCTCTGAGCAACACATCCCACAGGCAAAGTGTGTCCTCCTGCCCTGTGCCACCTGCTGACCGTGCTGAGCTGTGCAAGAGCCTGAGAGCACAGGATTTTCCTGTACTTTTTCAAGCAGATACATCCCATTGCCAACCTTTAGTAAACATGGTGGGCTGTGTAGGTGGTCATAGGATAGACACAGTTGGAGCTCTAACAGAATAGAAAAATGGAGTAGAAAGGAAATACATGAGACAAACAACAGCTCTGCTGAGCTGACCAGCCTAAGCTGGGTGGGTTTCTTTTCAGAATGAGGAATTTTCCTAAGGAGGTACAACTAAAACTTATCTTGGTCAAGTTTAGCTCCCTTAACCAGTTCTTCAGGTTTTAGATTAATGCAAGGGAGATGGAGAGAAAAAACTCTGCAACAGGGCAAAGAAAGAACAGGCTTTCAGCAAGACTGGTCCAGCTTTATGGTTAAACTGCCCTGGAAGCTCAAAGGAATAGTGTTGCTTTATTAGACAGATATTTGTCAATAAAAAACCATCAACACTCACACACAACCACAACTTAACCAAATACAGCATCTCATAGCTGAGCCACAGCAACTTCTCACACTTGCTCTCAGCTCAAGGCAAGAATAAAGTGCAAACACAGGGCCACTGTTCTGGAGTAAAAGTGACCTAATTAATTATCTTTTTTCATAGTAAAATTGCACTGCATCCCAATAAGATAATTTGTGTTGTCCTAAAAAAGCTTGCCTTAAAACAATTTGAATGAACAACTATCAAAATATTTTTGTATGAATTATATGGACCTGTAGATGTAGGTGAGATTGTTCCCTTTTGCCTGGTAAAAACACCCATCAACGAGTCCAGGTTTTGGGAACAGCCAGGCTGGAGTTCAAGCAGTGTTTTCCAGCAAAGACCATTCGAGTTACATTGTTGCAAAAGCACATGGGGGAACAAAACATTTACAAAGGAAACACTACTCCCAGACTGCAAGCCTTGATTTGAACTCTAATGAATTTAAGAGTATTCTTTGTAAAATAAACAGTAAGAGCCTTCACTGATATTTGGAGATTCTGCTGTCTTCCTGTTGTGAAAATGTTTGCTCAGCTTCCAGCTCCTACTGTGTTTGATCTCACTGCAGTGTGGTCAGCTGCCTGCAAAATAAAGCATGTACCATTTCCTCAGGCACAACCAG
Source organism: Scytalopus superciliaris (assembly GCA_013400415.1). Taxonomy (NCBI): domain Eukaryota; kingdom Metazoa; phylum Chordata; class Aves; order Passeriformes; family Rhinocryptidae; genus Scytalopus; species Scytalopus superciliaris. Next base: position 1,141,161 of record VXBX01003000.1, read on the forward strand.
GGAAGCTGAAGGCACAGGGAGCAGCTGATCACTGCTGGTTTGCTGTCCAAGAAAACTATTTTTCATCTTACAGCTCTCACAGGATCTTTAAAGATAAAGCCAAGGAGAGCTGCAGCTTTGAAATAGGCAGAGTAAAACTGAGGAAAGTCTCATAAAGAAAACATAAAGGTAGCAAATGTGAGATTTCTTAATTCCATACCCAGTTTAAATGAAGGTCTGAATAACTGACATACTACATTCTCTACCTTATCCTCAAAACAAGATTCTTGAATGAAAAGCACCAACATTAATAGCAAGAAATTCTACCTCTGTAAAACGTTTTTTGCCAGAAAGACTCAAGACTGCGCATATAATGAAACCCGAATTTCAAGGACAAACTCAGGCCTCAAGGAACTCTCTACATTCTTCTTTCCATATATGCAGAAGGATCATTCTGCAAAACAGAAGGAGTCAAGTACCTAACACAGAGCATATGCATAATGAGTACAACAAAGCACTTTAAAGTGATTAAATAATAATCCTTCCTAAATTCAAAATACTGCCACTAATGCTGTTAGAAAAAAGCATTGCTCTTATGTAGCACTGCTTCCATTTCCCAGCACAAATACTAATGACCAAAAAAAAACACCAACAGCCAGAAAAACCATCAACCAAACCCCCACAACCTTAAAGGACCAAACACAAACGTATTCTACAAAAATATGCATCCTCTATGGGTCATTAGTTAAGAAGTCAGAAATAAGCATTAGTTATTTTACTTGTTTATGAACCAATTCTACCAGAGAGTAGTTTCTCCTAATCTTCAGTGTTACATTCCTACTTAGTCACTTCTATGCCCAGAATTTATTAGTAGCAATCTGAGCAGCCTTTACCTCACCAGTATGTTACCAACTTCTCCTTTGATAATTTATATGAACAAATAATTTTAGCTTCTAAACACACACTAAAAGACTTTCAAAGATAGCAGGGGGAAAAAAAAGAAGTACTAAAAGCAGAAATCTCACCCTCTTTGCTTATGCCAAGAACAGGAAAAAATGCAGTGTCATTTGGCCTTATGGGTTGACAACTGCAAGCTTTGGACACCGTCCTACAAACCACCCAGAGATTTGGAAGCAGCACACAACTTTGCAGCTCCTGGCTCTGGCCTTTGCAAGCAATTCATACTGGGGGGGGGAAAAAAAAACATACTTAAAAAGTAACATTTTTTTCTGGTGACTTAGTTTTCACACAAGTCCGTGCCCTGCTCTATTTCACCATACAGCTATGGAAGTATTTCAGCTGCCTCCAGAAGCAGGTAAGGTCAAAACAGCTTATTTTGGCAGTAGATAGGCCCAGATTAACAACAATTCAAACACCAAGGTGAGGAATCAAGTGAAGGAAAGGAGGTCTTATTTAGTGAATAAAGGAGGTCCTATTTAGACCAATCAGAGCAAGGACTAACTGAACATCAAAAGGAAAAGAACTGAGCAGCAAAATAAAAATCTCATTCAGAATCAGTAGCTTAAAAAGACATTCAAGACTTAGGAGAAACAGATTTTAGTTGAAAGAGGCAGGAAGGGGAATCTTATAAAATGCTGTAGCGAGGGGAAAAACCCTAAACCACCACCACACCTTTATCACATAAAAGGGAGCAGTATCGAAGTAAAAATAAAACATAGTTTTGATTGGTGTTGTGGGTTTTTTTTTCTTTTACTCTTTCCAACTATTTCTTGGCACAGTCTGGTCAGCCTACAGGGGCAGAGCCAAAGGCTGGGCACTAGAGCACAAAAATTCCAGGTCCAAAGCAGTCCCTCCTCATTTCACCAGTCCCACAAAGTCCAGGGAGCTGGCGCTTTTGAGGCTGCAAGTCTTCATCTTTAGTGCTTCTGCAATGCCAAAAGAACTGTATAGTTTATTGTTCACTGGATTGCTTTCAGATCTGATTGAAAAATTGTAATGTTACTAAAAATAATCTTCCAAGTAAGAAGACAATTTGCAATCTTGCAGGGCAATCACAACAGCCTGTGTTACAGTAAGCACTCAGTATTTATTTAAACATACAGATTTTTAGAGTTCTGCTAATGTTTCCCTAGAAAGAACTGGATTTCAGATATTACAACTTGTTTAACATATTTAAGTTTATCAATAATTCAATCTATTATTAAATGCACCCATCTTAGGAAAGCAGACTAGTTCAGGATAACATGCCTGTGGCATCCTAGCTTGTCAGTGACATCCATCTGGAAAAAAATAAGGTAAGAAAAAAAATCCAGCTGTTGAAATCCAAAACCACTCCTACTATGGAATTTTGAAGTACTGTGGGAAGACAGTGAAACCAGCAGAGCATTTTGCCTTCCCAGTCATGACAATGGTTCATTTTTAAGTTGCCTTTCTGTCCACTGGTGACCATACACGTGATCATAACTCAAACCTGCTCAGGTCTGTGCCACAGTCAAGCAGGCATTTCTTTTGTAGGGTGCTGAATTATTCTTTTGGACTCCCTACAATGCAAGGGGTTGCTTCTCAGATGTCAAAGTACCTTCATATCTTTGTAATCTCCTGAACATGACCCCAGCATTGCTCAGTGGGATCTGCATATGTAGCCTAGAGTTCCACAGCTTCAGCAACTTTGGAACAGGAATTCTAGCAAACACAGACTATTTTGGTCACCCCAGTCTTGCTACAACAAATCTTAGCAAAGAGGGAGAGGGGGAGAGATCCTGGTACCACGTGTGCCCCTGTCCCTGAGGGACAGGGTAAGGCTGCTTGTTCAGCACAGAACAGCCAATGCCCACACCACCCCCTCATTTTATTTGATGCTTAGGTTTACTGTCTAGAAAGAGCACACAGGAGAAGAAAGGCATTGACTACACTATAAAACACCACAGACATCTTCATAGAACATTTGAAAATTCCTAGTTCAACATCATACAACTTCTATCACCTATTAATTTCACCCTCACAAATATTTGTCTGTGCAAATGGCACAGAAAGAACAGCTCTAAGAGACACTTAAACACATTGATTCCCCTCCAAATCCTTATGAATGCCATTTTTGAGGCAAAGCAGCTCTCAGGTTCTGTCTGTACCTTTGGCTGCAGGAGAACTCTACTCTCATTTCAGCACCTATGCTCTCTAGTTACTTTTATGCAACATACCAGTCCTGTCACTGCACAACATAGAACAGCCCTTAGTAAAGAAGCTCACAAGATCAATTCTTTTCTGTTCTTGGCACAGCAGAGCATCACGGCACCCACCTCTCAGCTATGAGATCAGCATAACTCCAGCACAGAATGATACTGGCACACAAGCCAAGCCTGAAATCAGCTCATCTCTGGGGCAGTGCTGAACACAGTGAGGCAGCCTGGATCTGAGCTGTACTCTCCTGGGTTTGGAGGACTAGTGCTAGTGCAGGTACAGCAGAGGATCTTACAGGTCTGCTGCAAAGCTTGTGGGAAGAGGTTTTGATGGGAGCAAAACAGCTGTGTGTGACTGCCATCATCGTGTTAGGCCCTCCAGCACACAGGGATACTTATATATTAGTTTTATTCCCCACTCTTCCAGTCTCTCCTTGCCTTAGATGAGAGTTTGAAACACCAGCAGCTTCTACCCCTAACTTTCACTGTAAAAAAGTGAGATTCTAGAGCAAGAGTGGATGAAAAGACAAATATGTCTTGGTTACCAAGCCAGGGGAGACCAGCCTAACTTTTCACATGGAAGTCTGGTTTTGCAAAGCAGATCAGGGAACAGTTTCAGGGTAAAACTTCAACATGACCCCAACTACAGGCACAATAGAAACAAGCCCTCATTGCTCAAGCAGGCATACATTGCTGTTTACTGAGACCTAACAACACCTTCTCAGTTCTCAACTGAAGAGTATTTTAACAGTCAATTCACAGGTCTAAACTACTTCCTCGATAAGCCCACGGAGCAGTCAAGTACAGTGAAGAGTCTACAAAAGCATTACTTGGTCTTCCTTACATTAGAGCTTGTGAGCATCAGGTCAGTGTTTTAAGGATAAAGCACTGTGAATAGTAAGCTAAGTGTTTCTTCCTGTCAAGTTATTTCTGCTCGCTTTGTAGGACACTCGAACTGAAACCTATTGGTCGAGTGCTTCTTTAAATCCAGAGGGGACATTCTGAAAATGTTATTTTTTAAAAACACTTAAGTTCCAGTCAAATAAAACATCACAGAAGTTTAATATACATAAAAAGTCTCCAAGAGAACAGAGAAGCATAAATTGCTTCAATACATCCTTAGAAAAAAACACATCTTCAAAAGAAGACAACACTGGAGTGGATGATTCCTTTAATCCCACACAGCTGATACACTTTGGCACCAGATTTTTAACAGAAAGCTGTCACTTTGCATGCCCTCCATCCCCATCCAGCTCCAGGCATAATTTTTCCCTTTTCTCCAGGACAAACTATGTACTGTGGTAACAAACAGAATCTCTCCTCCCCTCACCCACACTATTTTTCCATACACACTGGAACAGCTTTAGTGCAGGGCAGGAGGGGTCATGCCCTTCAGGGCCACAGGCAGTGCAGAGGCCCCTGAGGATGTCACAGCCACACCACAGCACAGTCCTGTACGCTCATCTCTCAGTGCCTGGGGAGCATCTTCCAGTTTCATTTCACCTGAGAGCAATCCAGTTCCTGCACCCCAAGGCAGGGCTGCAGTGTGGACTGAGGTGCCCAGAGATCCCCTTCAGCTGCACATTTCTAACCTTAACTCTCCTGTAGCTGCTCCAATCAGACTAAATTATTTATCAAGACAGATCTAACTTACTTGTTTTCTAAAGCACATCTTGGTGAATGTGAACAAGATCAAAACTGGATTCTAACACAATATGTAAGTGCCAGTTTTTCTTACAGGCAGTCAGCTACATAGAAAAAGGTATCATCTTGTAGTACAGAAAAATATTTCTCCATGAAACCTTGAAAAAAAACCCCACACACCTAAAGAAACAAGCTCAGTCAACCTATACCATTTGGTTCACTGTTCTTTCAAAAGGACAACATCAAACAAGAAATAGGAATTATTTCCTCCAAGAATTCAAGATGTTTATGTAAGAACAACTCAATCTTTAAGTATAGCACTCCTGCAAAACACTAGCACAGAGGCTCTTAAGCTCCAGCTACAAAACAAGTATGGGGTCTTTGTTTAGAGAGAAGCAGTACCTTCTCCTGTAGGGATGTCAGATGCAGATGTTGTATGAACTACTCAAAGCTGGAAACTGTGCTTGGAACCAAGTGATGATAAACAATGCCAAGCAGAAAGAAAAAAAGCCTACACTATCTTTTTATTTATCACCTGCTGCTCCTGCTTTAATCCATTTCTGGATTTAGCTTTTTGGTCAACAGTATTTCATCTGTTTGGACAGCTACTCTCACTGCACTTTTCCCTGCACAAGGATGAAAGGAAACACATGAAGAAAGGGAAGTATAAATACCAGAGATCACGGTATCACCCTGTTCCAAGAAGCATTCTTACTTAAATAAAAGAACACTACCCAGTTGAAAAAGCACCTATTTCCGAGAAACACTCAACAAGCCAGGATGTTTCAATACAGAGCTGAACCAGACCAAGCTACATTTCACACACAGCTTAATGGAGAGGGAACACAGAAGTAATCACAGTTTGCAGCCCTAGCACAGTAAGCAAAACAAGTGGCTCCGTGCTCCTGTTCAGCAGCATAGCAGTCATTGCAGAAATACCATTATAGGTGCATCTTATCCAAACACTGTCGAGAGGGTGACTGCTGAAATGTGGAGGTTTCAATCAAGAATTTCCATGTAGTCACAACGCCTGCTGCTCTCCCAGACTATCAAACATGCATTCGATGCCAGTCAGTCCCAGCTCTGTCCTTCTCCTGGTCCCTTCCCACACCCAGCAGGGCTGGAAAATTCACAAGGTATAAAGGCAACATCTGAGAGGTTACAGAAAGTGTGCTATCAGCACAAGGAATTGATTTTTCATGGCACATTTTTGGCAATCAAGTGGAAGAGCATTACTGATGATATTCTACCTTTACAGCCCAGAGCTCAAACAACACAATTATGATTCACGTTCATTTTGAAAACTGTCACATTCCTCACTCTTCCTCCCAAAAGCACATTACAGAACTGGTGCAGCACACCAAAGCTACGGGTACTGTAAGTCCACTCTGAACATCAAGAAGTTAAATCTAGAATTTCCTCAACTCCTGTCTGAAATGCTGTTCAACACTCTGATGAGGATTGAAAAAAAAAAAAAGACATTACAGCACAAATTCATATACTTGCTGAAGGATCACAATTTGAAAAACCTCAACTAGCCAGCCTAGCAAATTATGTCAACTTCACCTTCATTCTGATACAGCAAGAAATACACTGGTGGCATTGGGACCATCATTATGGTCAGACTTTTATTTTAGAGAATGGCAAGGGTGGGGTTTTATAATGCTAGAACCATCAGGTTCAAAAATAACTACCTGAGCTTCAGCTCTCTGGATTAGAGGAGGCTCCCCCAAGCCAGGCCTGGTTGGCCCCAGCCTGCCCACCGAGCTCCAGCACACACAGATCCCAGTCCATCCCACGGGTCCCACCGTGTTCCAGGCCAGGAGCACCATCAGGAGGCCTGGCAGCAGCTAAAGGCACCAAGTGTTCTGCCTCAACAGATGCACATTCTCCCACAAAGCAGAGTTTAACTTTTTTTTTAAATCAGAACTCACTGGCTGTGCTGCTAACACGCTATGAAGACCAATGCTAATGCATTATTCTCACTTAGAGGCAGAGCATGGCAACACCAGCTTAACCACACTGTAGATCTTTGTTTTCCGTCCAATTAATTGTTCAACAACATCCATCTTATCAAGATTTTTACTTTTTTTAAATACTATTCTACACATTTAATATTTTTAAGGTATCTCTGACAACACAGCCAAACCAACAATCACCTTCATCTTTAAAAAGCAAAATTACAGAGTTCTGAACTGCTGATTTTGTAGCCCACAGTAACATTTAACAAATCTAGTGCTGCCTGTCCTGAAGTTTGCATAGAAACACAGGGAAAGAATCATAATAACTGGGTACATTGTGAGATTGTGAGCTAGAAAATTACAGTAACAACAATAATTAAAACAGCCATTTAAAAATAAAACAAGGCTCTTGTTTACTTGTCTGGCAATAAGCAGTTCGAGTTTCACAGATCCTTATCAATACTAGATCTTACATTAAAAAAAAAAAATAAATTTGTCTTTCCAGTACTTTGCAGAGGGAATATACAGATCAATACAAGTCTACAGGCAACCACAGATTCCAATCTGCACAATAAAGGAGTCTCATTACAAGAATGCACTTTTTTCTTGGCATCTTCCTAAAACCTCAACCCTAGAACATGCTGCCCACAGCTGAAATTGATTGCTACATGAGTGTTTTCTAACTATTCTAAAATTAGCCAGAACACTGCAAAGCAAAAAAATTCCTTTAAATTACTACCTGCTCTACTTCTGGCGGGTGGCAAAAGCACAAGAGTTACATTACTAAGTGGTACACTGTAAGAAAAAAGTTCAAGAAAGAAGAAAAAATTGCAAGACAATCTACAAGAGTGCATTACTTAAGTAATAATCTGCATTTAAAATTCAGAACAGCAGCAACTGCTCTTTCCATTGATTTTTTTTTTGGTAGCCTTTGTTATTAAATAAAATCAAGGATACAGGCATTCAAAACACAATACAGTGAAAAAGAAAATCACTGAAGACTGGAACCATCTGGAACCTTCTCACAGGGCCCTTGGAGTCCCACTCCTCCAAAATCACTCATCTCCAGCACACAAGTCACACGGTACAGAACGTGCCCCTTTTCCCGTTTGACTCCAAAGGCCTGAAGCAGGAGAGCACTGTAGGTGACACCACTAAGTCTTTTCTAGATCACAATAAGCTCAGAACGTGACTCTTGCACCACTGCTGCAAGTCACAGTTCTTTCTGACAAGATGTTTTGAAGAACATGCCAGTGTGAACAGTGTATAAATAAGTGTCTGCAATCCTAAGTACTTTTTTCCACTGTTTCAGTGTTGAGACAATCAGCATTTAACACTATATTAGTTCTCATGAAACTTAGAAAGAAAAATGCCCACTCTTCACAAAGTACTTTGTGCACACTTTTAGCCACCACAAAGTCAGGTTACAAGGCCCATGCTCTCTTCCATAAATACCAACAAAAATCAAAAACCCCACATGTGAAACTTGAGTAAGAACAGCACAAAAGGGGAGGAGGCAGACAAAGATTCCACGTGGCAGGAACCGTCAACTTCACAAAGCACCTTCCTCCTTACAGAACATCTCACTACAAAATTACAGCAAGGGAGATTCAACTCAACTGATTCCACATTTTAAGCTTCTATTTTTAAAATAAAAGTGACCTTTGCACTGAGGATGAGTTAAGCCTCTTAATGCAAACATATCTACTTTTGTCTAGTTTATCCTGCAGTCTTAAGAGCTTACATCTTTGAATGTGCCCAAGCTCAAATAAAGAACCAAATAAAAAGATGAAAATATACATTGCTATAGTGGCTCTGAACAACAGATGTCAGCTTCCATTCAAGGCCTCTGGCTTCTCATCCACTGCACGGTATGAAGAAGCAACCCACTTGAGATGAGAAAGCAAGCTTTGAGTTTGGGGATTCCTACAGAAACAGAACCAGTTGAAATATCTTCATTAAGAATTAACCTTGCAACATGGACTCTCCTTTCAATGAAGGGAGGCAGCAGGTGAAAGCACAAGTTCAAGTATTTAATGAACTTCAAAATTATAATGACAAAAATGACAGCTAAGCAAAGTTCAGTCTATCATATCTATCAAGAAGTCGTTAATTTCTGAAACGTCCTTCCATTTAAATCACTTCCTTTCAAAAACTTAATCACCACCTTCAAGTTTTTGCATGAACTTCATTTCTTTTAAGAGACCTCAATTTCTGAATGCACAAGACTGTTTCTTTTAGAAGAATGAGCCACTCTGAGTTTTACTGCTTTGGTTTCTTTAGAAGCAAAAGGTACGTACAGAATTCCACAGTATACTGCTCTGTCCTTTCACACAAAAGTCCTGTCCTGCAAAAGGCTGCCCACTACAGCTCACAAACAGGACAGGAAGAAGTAAGACTAGCACACTTACATGTGTTTAAAAGCAATTTAACATGCTTTACACTACCCAATATGCTGTTTCTCAGGAAAGGGAATGCGCTTTTAAAAGAATACGTTCTATTGGAACCAATTCAGTACCTTTATAAGCTAAAAGGAACTACAGGACTTCATGGCTTGCTGCAGGGATACCAATTGAGAATTCCTAAGATTTTAGTAAAACAGATTTTTAGATGCTTTTTGATTCTGAGAAACATGCACTGCACTTCTGTTTGGGTTTCGTTGGAGAGAGCAAGCATCCTTCAGTCAAAGACTGAAGTGATGAAACAGTTAAATTGAAAAAAGCATGCAAAAGTTGTTTGATGGTTATTCTCAAACAGTATTAAGTGGATTTTGTTTTGTCTTCAAAAAGAACTAGACATCCACGATTTGCATGAGTGCTCCTTAAACAACTGACTTCTGTTCCTTGTCTTAAGTTCATTGTGTTTAGCAGAGGAAGAGCAATTGTTGGCTTTAACCTGCCAGACGTATCTGCTAAATGACAGTCCTCTGAAAAGACACGAATTCCAGGACAAAACCCTAGCTGTGGAACACTGGAGGTGTGCACAGCACTGCACAGGCCATGGAAGATGTTGGTGCTAGGAAATAATAACACTGCTGCAACTGACCCAAAACATCTATGGTGGTAGAACAGGAATGGTCGGCTCTCTCTGCTGAACAAACACAGAACACAGACTCCTGAATTAGTTATCAAGAACAGACCTTGTGTATGCTGCCTCAGTACTATACCCTCCACTTTCTTCCCTCCAGCAACCCCTGGCCAGTAGGTTCGCTAAGTCTGTACATTATTTACAGCATATCTGGAGAGAAAGATAGGCCTCTCCCCCCGGCCTCAGCCTTCCTTCCCCTTTGCACCTCTCTGATAGCAGCCCCTGCAGCTGCTATCTGCCCTGCACCCACAGCTCTGCCTGCACAACTCACTACCAGCTTGGAAAGCTCCAACCATATTTCCAGCTGCTCATCCCGCCTGTTCCACAGCGCAGCTCAAACCACCAAGACTCGTGCTTGCCAGAAGTCAGAACTTTCACATATTAAACTGAGGTTTTCGGGGTCTCAAGGTTCCTGTAAAAGTTTAATCAACTTAAGCTTATTCGGTGGATTTGCTACGGTCCAGCTTACGAGGTATTCCTCTGATTTTCTTCCTTCACAAAAGTTAAAAAACACGCAAATTCATTTCCTACCACCTCGGGCAGCATTCCTACAGATCTCTGCCTCAAACCCAACAGGTTTCACAGTTGGGTTTCTCCTTCTCCCTGTAGCTGCTCAGGGTCAGGAGCTCTGATCTAATTTCTTCCAGAAACAAACAAACAGATCTCACATCTCTCTTTTGCAGCACAGCCTATTCACTGCCCTCTGCAGAGTCAGTGGTCATCAGTTCCATTCTGCACCAACAGAACGTGAAAGCAAAATTAAAAGCGCTGGCAAAAGCTTCTGTGCCACCGAAATAAAAGATAGCAAAGTTAGTCTCTTTGAGTGTGACCTTATAAACTCTCAGTTTTGAAGCACTATTTTAGTATCATAAATGAACAGGTTATTTACATACAGCAAGTACTTTTTGACAGATGTTTGAAAAGCCTTCTACAAATTCCTATTCCAGGGTCTAACATATCCTAACCCAACACCAGAATTTCAAGGAACAAGAAGAGGTTGCTCAGAGTCCATCATAAAGAGTTGCTTCCACAAGGGAGCTCTTTAGCACTGAAACATATGTTCAGGCTAGCAGGGAACTAGAATGCATCCTATCCATCAGTCCCAGTTTGCACGTCTCAAACAGTGCAGTGCTTCTCACACACTGTATAAAGTAATTTGAGCTACTTTTTAGACAGCTACGTACATATTTCTGCACTCAAATTCAGGGAGCCTATTTTTGTAGTGCAGTCATAGCTGGCTCTTGAATTCAGTGTAACACGTAACAGAAGGAGTAAAATACATATTTTAGAACATAACTTCAGTTTTCTCAATCCTCTGACTTGCGACCAGATCATTTATGAAGGTCATACTACAGTCTCACAAGAACATAAAACAAAAGCCATATTTCTGTGACCTGATCATAAATAATGTTCCTCAAGCCCTGAGGAAAGGCCATATCACTGCCAGCAGCCAGATATCAGTCACAAGGGAACAGGGCAGTCCAGTTAATCAATAACTTCACATAAGGCCACCATTGTGTTTTTGGTGTGGGCCCGAACTAGCCATTTGCAGCCCAAATCCACAAGCAAACCACAAACTGCAGGATGTGAGGTTTCACAGAAATCTAGAATGGAAAAAAATAAATCAAGAGCTAAACCTTGTTTTCCCTTTCAAAAACTCTTTTTAGCCTGAGATTTTGGCATGAGCTCCATTTTCAGAGAAATCCAGGTAGATCTTACTGAAACCTCATCACTGGAAAACAGGAAAAGTTTGGGGAGAAAGGGCAGGTGAGAACACTCTTCCCCTTCTCCCCATACTTTTACTCTAGCACCATTCCTTCAGAAAAATAAAAAAAAAAAAAGGCAAACAAAATCATTTAAGATTCTGTCCATTTATACCACGGCACATGCCTAGGTCTAGAAAAACACACATATTTGATACAGGGGGAAAAAACACAGCTGCAGATGCTTAAATTTACATGATTTCAGAAAGAGCAACTGGCCAAATAGATGGAAAAAGCCACAGAAGCCCATTAGAGCTGTACCAGTGCTCACCACGGGTCTCTGAACCACAAACGGTGGGAGCCTGGGAAGGGCCCTGCAGAGCTGCCACTGACACGCCTGGCCTGTTCCCAGGCTCCTTCCCAGGCATTCCGGATCAGCCACGTTGTGCAGGAAGGGATGCAGGGTGGGGCTGGCACACAGGGCTTGGAGGGACCGCAACACCAGGTCACAGCACAGCTGGGATGGTGCAAGCTCTCAGTTCCAGCAGTCCATGAATATATGAATCCATTAATTAAGACTTAGGACACACCAGGTACTGCATTCCTTGAACCAGATAAAGCATTTCTCTCATCTAGGAGGCAAAGAATGTCAAATACCATGCCAGCAAGGCTGCTCTTGAACCCATTTCTCTCAGCCAGCATGATACACGTGGGAGAATAAATTCCTCCAATACCTAAATTTAAGCACTAGTGTTTTAATAGTAATAGACACCTGTTACAAAGGTGCCTTACTATAGATATCATTAGGTTCTCAAGTGTGTCAAATACTCAAAAATTAGATACTGAAATACCAGAAGAGACTGGCTCACTTCCATGTTGTTAACATGCCACCAACCTGACAAGTCTCACTTGACAGCATCCTATTGCAATTTTAATCTAAAAAACACACAAAAACATTAGGCTGAGCATTCTTACTTCATGACATAACATGCTATTTTTCCCTCCTAGTCCATAAAATGAGAGTTTGACCCAACATTCAACAGAACTTCCAGGTATTTTTCCACTGACCTATACAGGATCACTTTCCTTAACAATTACAAGGTTAGAACATTTCATAACATGCTTCTAAAATATTAAATATCTGTCTTACTGTAGAGTATTTTGGAAACAAAGTAGGAGTTATAAATGGCTGCACCATAATTGCTGTCACAAATCACCATCTATACATTACATAACAGACAGGAGCAAAACAGCTGATAAGGTTCCAAAGGCATTTGCTGCCAGAGTGGGATTGAGATTCCTGCCATGCCCATCTCCCTGTCCCACCTTCCCAGGACAGGACCCTGCCTCCTCTTTAGACCCATGCCACCACAGTTCTTTGCAGAGCCACACTGTAAACTTGGAGACTAATCCAATAATAATCCCATTTTTAAAAACTGGCAAAACACAAACCTATGAGCAGTCAGTTAAACAGGAGCAACAGGTCTCAGAAATAATTTCAAACTCTGTGCTAGAGACAGTTCCCAAAACATCATCTTACTTCCACAGATTTTATCAAATCATTTGTGCAATAGCACAATCCTTCCACTTAGCACAACACCACCATATGCATGACATTTTCTTGAGATATTATTGTCCATCAAAAGTGAACCAATGCTGTTGGTTTAGAATACTTTAAAGCTGCAGGTAAACAGATTGTGAAACAAACAAATCCAATGTACTCATCTCAGCCACCCCTGCTCCAAGCTGAAGTTCTCATAATACCTCTGCCTCCTAGGTGGTCTCAAATCCACCACCAGATTATTTCCTTCAATTGCTTCACTGGTAAACTATCTGTAAGACTATGTAATTTAATTAGTGTAATCATAAAGAAAACAAGAGGATAAAGCAGCCACTAACCAAAACCAGCCGCTGCTGTGCATACTTGGAAAGCAAACTTGCAAAATACACTCACTTGCCAAGTTTGTTTTCACCTTCTCCAAATCAAGAGAGATAAAGTATCAAACTGCAGCAGCACAAGCAAAGAAACTAAATTACACATCTTTCACAAGCATATTCTGTAAGACATAAAGAATCTGGCCCAGACCAGGAAGTTTTGCTGGCATAACTATGGTTTTTAGAAAACACAACAGAGGGAACATCATAAATACCAGTAAATGTCTTGAGAACACATCTTCGAAGAAGGAATGTCATGTTGTGAGGCCTTCTCTGCTTGAGGAACACACAGAGTGACAGCCCAACAACACTCATTTATGCCATGAAGTCTTCACACAATAGTTGAACTGTGGTTGTGATCATAATTACTATAATCAGATATCTATTGGATCTGCAGCCTGTTCCTACAAAAGTTACTAATTTTTTTAAAAATACTTTAATATTGTTTAAGGTCTAATTCAAAAACCAGCAAGCTAAAGGCAGAAAAATACATTTCTAAGAAGAGATACTGGCAAGTTACAAGAACCACAATACTTTTTTTTTTTCCTTGGCCATTTACTGTATATCAAACATGACTAAATGCTATGACGGGTATCACACAGTCCCATTTATTTCAATTACTATTTACTAAAACTGGGAACACAGTCAGATGCTCATTAGCACATTAGAATGTACACAGATGCTCATTAAACATGAAGATCTTCCTCAGCAAATCTGAGTATAGATGTGGCAATAACCTGTAGCATTCCCACCCAGACCTCCAGCAGAAAAGTCATTTTTTTTATTAGATCAGCAGTATGCTTGCTATCACTGCAGGGAGATTCATTAGTCAAATGCAAGATATACTTGTAAAATATGTGACAAACCTAGGAGACAAAAAATCCGAACACAAGAAATCTACAGCTAACACTGGCATAACAAAGATCTGGGGTTTGCATCCCAAGGAAAAGGGTGTGTGCATTCTGTCTAAAAAAAAACCACCTCTTCTAAGCAGACATTTGTTTTTGGATGGCAGGTTTCTGTAACTCAAGGATGGTTTCAATTCATCCAAATAAGATGACTTCCACACGTTCTTCTGAGGAAATGAAAGGTGCAATACCAAACAATAAATACTGACTCACTGTATCACTTCTGTCACTTCAGAAAGCTGTGCAAATTTATTACTGATGAAAGCAGGCAAGATTCCTAGGTTGTGCTAATTACATTTCCTCATTATCTAAGATACAAGACAGCTTCACTGAGGGTTTTTTGTTTTTTTTTTTTACTTCTCAAGAAGTTCTAGCTGGGGGAATCAATAGAATGCTTTCCTTTCCTCCTTGGGATGACCAGCCGTGTTTTCACATGAACACCCTTGCCCTTCCCAGCATGGCTCCACAGGTCAACAGTTACAATAACTACTGTATTAGTCAGGGGAAACACAGTCCTAACCCAGGGCTATTCAGGAGGATCCCAAAACTCCCATAGCAGTGTTTTCTGCGACATGCTCTATTTTAAGTTAGACATTTCTATCAGCAAGTTGCAGCTTTCAGGATAAGGGACACAGTGTCACCATTTTTTTTTTTTTTTTTTTTTTTTTTTCCCCACCC
>VXBX01003001.1:242-11221 GCA_013400415.1 Scytalopus superciliaris
ATTTAAAAAATCCACATGTTCTGTACTCCCTGTCATTTCAATGTTAAATCCCCGGTTCCTATTGGTCCCCTGTTGCTGCGTTGCAGTATTCCCTTATTTGGAGGTTACATATATGATTATCCCCCACCTACCTTAAGCTGATCCATCCCCTTTTTATCCTTCTTTGTCCCTTGTTAGCATACTCCTCCCATGTTCTGCCCTCCTTCCAGCAACTTCTCCCCAGACACTATAAAAGCCGGCGCAGCACTTCTGCTGGGGCTTTTTGTTCAATAAAACCTTTCAACCTTCAAGCTTCTCCCTGAACTCTTTCTCTGACTGGGCCACGTCAGCCAAGGGAGGTGATTCTACTCCTCTGCTACACTTTTGTGTGTCTCCACCAGGAGTACTGCACCCATCTCTGGAGCTCTCAGCACCGGAAGGTCATAGACCTGTGGGAGTGAGTCCAGAGGAAGGCTACCAAAATGATCAGAGAGATGGAATACCTTTCCTGTGAGGAAATGCTAACAGAGTTGGGATTTCTCAGCTTGGAGAAGGCTCTATTGTGACTTTTCAGTGCTTCAAGGGGACCTCTAAGTAAGATGGGAACAGACTTTTAGTAGAGCCTACTGTGATAGGACAAGAGGCGAAGGCTTTCAACTATAAGGGGGTAGATCTAAACTAGTTATAAGGAATAACCAGTTTATGATGACTGTGGTGAAACACCAAAGCAGGTTGCCCCAAGAGGTGATAGATGTCTCATCTCTGGAGACATTTAATCAAGGTCAAGTTGCATAGGTCTCTGAGCTGCGTCATCTAGTTGAAGATGTGGCTGCTTATTGCATTGTACTGCTTACTACGTGACCTTTAAATGTGCCTTCCAACCTGAAATATTCTGATTCTGTAACTCTAGGGTTCCATGATTCTATGCATCTGTTATTCACTGTATATATGTTTTCCATTTGCTATCTCCCTTTCTCCTGTTCTAACATTCATTTCTGTATGCCACATTATGATAATATGGAATAACGTGGTAACATAGGTTCATTTTCCATTACTGACAAATGTAATTTTTTTTCCCCTACAACTCTTCCACAGCTGCTGTGTCTCTGGTGAGGCTCAGATAACTGTATGAATTCCTACAGGGGTGGTATACATTCCATGCATGGTCAGGTTAGACTGGACTCTGGATCTGGTTGAAGATGTCTCTGTTTGTTGCAGGGAAGGTTGGACTACATGTGTGGCCATTTGGCCCTGGCCAAATGCCAGGTGTCCAGGGGCCCAAGACAGAGCTTCCCCTCTTGTCCAAGAGCCACCAGGAAAAGGAGAGAAGGGAAAAAACCTACAAAACTGAATTTCAGCAGAACTGAAGCAGTTTAGGTATAGTTACATATGTATACATATATAGAGAGAGAGAAGAGGAAATCTAGTATCTCTATACACATACAATACAATAAGAACAAGAAAACAAGTTTTCACTTCCCTTCTTAACAAAACAACTGCTGAGATAGTCAAGACAACTCTTCCTGACCCCTTCCCTGACCAGATCCGACCAACTGCTGCCCTGTGGCCCACTCCCACTCTTAAGGAGTGACCACAGGGCTCTGTCAACTCCCTAGCTGGAAGAAGTACTGTCCTCTGACATCCAACTCTCCTTTTTGCATCTAAGCTGACATAGAAGTAGGATGGAATATTTCACTTCCTAATTCATGTAAGTCATGTGACTTGGTCTCCAAGGAAGGCCTACAGGTAAGCCATTACAATATGACCAAACAGAACTATTCTATGAGTCCATGATGTTAACTTCTTACATGAACTCTCCATGCCGAGTACAGTCAGATAGGGAGATTATTCAAAGCAGATAATTTTTAAATGGCAAATGTATTTACACATCTGGACTTTTCTTGATCTTATCTCAGTGCCAAAACTATTCTGGTCCAGCAAAACCATACACATAGTAAATTAAAATAAGGCTCTGCGAATCAGCTCCTTTTTCAGCCTTTCTTCCAATGAAATGTTAATGTTCAGCAACAGACAAATTCCAGGTTTTAGTTTTTTCAAAGCAATTTGGGAGAAAGTGCTGAGTCATTTTATTACCAGGCTCTGAGGAACATTCGGCAACTTTATTGGTCATCATCAATCGTTTAATCTGAGACAGGAAACTAGTGAGGGGAAAATGTTTGGTGATCTTGCCAAAACCAAAAATAAAACCCAGAAGTATTGTCTCAAGCCGGGTAAGTAGATCACAATGTCAGTATATAAGGATACAAAGCTTAAGTTCATTAGTTTCTGGTGTTTCAGTTAAGGCAAAATGAACAGAATTATATGAGACAAGATTTTATGTGGTTTCATAAGCATTGGCAGCATAGTCAATATTAAGGATTCTGTCCACGGCTAGTGCAAATTTTTAGTTTGTTCAATAGGTCTATGAAAATTAATGCTCGATGTAAATGTTCAAGAGTCATATACGAACTCTGGAGTTTTGACAATAGAAACATATTCATGCTTTTATTGCTGACAAATTTTATTTCATGTGTTGGACTCTTCATCCGTGTTGAGTAAGTTTTATCACTTTTAATTCTATAAATGCTCCCCTCTAGTGCATATTGAAGACATAAAAGGTTTGAAAGGGACTTATGGCTCTTTTTTTCTGAGAAGAGAAACCAATACAGGGTCAAAAGTGATGGTACAGTCCCTGATAACAGTATCCCATAAAAAAGACTTAAAAAGGCCCTCTTTGTAAGGGAAATCTAACTCACAGAAAAAAACTCAACAACTGATTAAAGGTTGTCTGAGAGAAAAACACATGATTGAACAATTTATCATAGACTGCCATTTTTATATAACCTAAGCTTCTAAATAGGAAATTAGAAAAAGCAGTGTAAAAAAAATGTGTCTTTCTATTTTTAATGACAAAGGGACATAGAGGTCAAGCTTAGAAGGACCTTTTATGCACAAATAACTGTCAAATTGACATTACTGTGACTGGTGATCCAAATGAGGATTTTGATCCACTTATGTACCTTTCCCAAATGCCAAGACTTTTATCTTAGGTGATGTCCTATGGTTAAAGAACAAATTATTGATGTATTCCTCACTACATCTTTCCTGAGCTGAAACTACAAGGAGTATCTTGTCAGACAGTATTGCATGTGAATCTATTTCGTGAGTTACACTTATTGGAATGAAGGGTTATGGGCAAACATTCTTTTTCAACAGAAATTCTCTTTGTTAGGAGATAAAAAGTCATCCTACACATAGGAGCTCATTTTGGAACTGTGTCAGCATTGCTGAATACATGTTGAATCAGCAAAAAAATTTTGAATTTTGTTTTGTTTTGTTTTTTTTCAGGATCGAAGTGATAGGAGTTAGAATGCAATGAAAGCAAGACTTCCTACTCACAACTATGTCTTCATAACTAGTTTTCCTGATGTATGATTTGCAGTGCTTTTCAACTTTTCTTCCTCAAAAAATGTGTCAAAGAAAAATAAAGGTTCCACAGACCTATCCTGCCATAATATCTGAGGCACAATCCACAATTTTAGATTTAAGATATGCAGCATGATAAAATATCTCAGAATCCTAGCAATTCAGACCTTAACAGATCTACTTATCAAGTATATGCACCAATATTCAACAAGTTACTATCAATCAGTGAAGTGCTCACCCACTTATCAACTCCAAGAGTTCAAAAGTGAATGGGAATAATATGATCAAAATCTGTTTGAAGATTTTAAATACTTTTGGTCTTGTATGTAACAACACAAGGAGCAGTGTCTGCTTGTGCTGAATTAAATGACAGTATTTCAGTCATGCATGGTTTTACAGTTCCTTTACCTATTGTTAATAATTTAATTACATTAATCATAGAGTGTTGTAAGTAAAGACTGGACTGCATTGTACATTCACATATACAGAAGGTAAAAGAAGATTACACAGAAGGTAAAGGTAGAATTAAGTAGAAAGCATCAGTAGTATATAAGGGGGACATACATTGAAAACAGAAAAATACACACACATGCACACACAAACAAACAAAAAATTTGCAAACCTACCTGAATATCCTTTGTGTATATCACTGTGTCCTCACACAACTGTGCCACAGTTCCTAAATTATAAAGGCCTTGTATTTCATGTAGTTCAAACTGTTAGTAAACTATAATTTATATTATGCAGTTTGTCACTAAAGAAACTAATACATTTCTAATGAAGAAAAGATGCTGACATACAAATACAAGATGCTACTAAGTTTCAGTTCCAAGCTTGATGGCTGGACAGTACAGGGGATCTAGAAAAATCAATCAAAAGTTATACGTGTTAGGTGTATTGATTTTGCTTCTTTCTATGGTGTCCTGCTGTTGGTCAAGGACAGGGTCAAGGTTTTGCAGTAGCTCTGAGACAGCAGATCCTGCAGTCATGTGGGCATGTCTAGGTGGTTATTCTATACCCTGTCACGTCATTGGGGAATGGAAATAGGGGAAGGGGTGTGTCTTAGGGCAGAACCAGACTGTGGGCAGAGAGATCCATTCACCATTTTGGTCAGTGTTTTGGAGCCATGCACTGTCAGTGAAAATGGGCCCGTTTGGGGGAAAATTCTCTGTTCCAATTTTTTGAAGATTCACCCCTGAACCACTACTGGATCCTCTTGAAGTGACAATATTTGCAAGGAGAATGTGGTAGCATCTCCAGAGAGAAGGAACTTCATTAAAGTGTGCTGGGCCTTGGCTACTATTTATCAGACACTGTTCATCACTAGACAGCACCCTTAAGGGGAGGAGGAGAAAACAGAGGACCAGTCACTGTGGTCATTCAAACTGCAGCTGAGCCAGAGGAGGTTCACATGGCAGTAACAGTCACACCTGTAAAGAAGACAAAATCAGTTTGCATAGTGAGGGACAAAGAGGAAGCAGGACTCTCAGAACAGGAGGAATGGGTGTGGCCAGAGAAAATCACAATTAAAGAAATTACACTCCTGCTCCCTTTCCCTCATGCCTTCCAATTACAGAGAAAAAGGCAGAGATTATGGGCTGAAATATGAACAACTTATGAGATAAGAAAACAATCAGTAACAGCAACAATACTATTAACTACTAACAACAATGTACAAAAAGAGGATATTTTACATGCAAAATGTACACCGTCCCTAACTGATGTCGTGCAGCCCCAAGACAACGAACAAAAAATGGAGAACAGACCCTCTGTACCCACACTTTTGTTTCACCCTAAGCTACATCCCCTCTGCTCAGAACTGAGGATCCCCTACTTCTACTCCCAGTGGCAAAATGAGGTGGTATGGAATAACAACCTTGACATGTCCACACAGCCCCAGGCTCTGCCCCCTCATAGCTACTGTAAAAAAACTAACCCTGTCCTTGGCCAAAACCAGAATATATGGGAATTTCAAACAGATAAAAATGATTAATGTAGAAGAGGTTGACAAAATTAGAGTCAGGAAATAATTTAAACTATACTCCTGAGCATGGGTCGTTAGAACCACCAGGAAGCAGAAAAGAGGAAACAATACCAATGAAGAACTTGTTAGGGATGTAATTTATCTCCATTAAAAAAAGAAAAAAAAAGTTATCTATTGATACAAAACCAGCACCTCTCTGCGAAGAGTGCTGTTGGGAAAATACCTATTGAACTACTGGAGAAACCTAGCAGTTTCTGTTTTTTCAATAAGGCCGAGTGTCAGACTACTGATATAAAAGAGGGAAAAAAACTATCTTGAAAATGTCTGCGAGCTAGTGTTGATAAAGCAGACTTGAATATTCTTTATAAATCAGAATTTTACCTTTCTACTCCTTTCTATTTGCTGCAAAACTTAAGTAACAAAATTCAAGCAGAAACTTAAATTTCTAGGATTCCTATGCACTTACTAACATTGCAAAATTAATGTACTTGTAGTCTAGTCTGCTTCCTTTTACAAGAACACTTAACACTGATAACAATATTTAAAGAAGGGAAAGTACCCTGCTGAAAGATGTTTTCAAGTGTGTAAGTCCTGAACAATAATGCCCAAATGAAACAGAACTAAGACAATGGTAATGGAGAGATATTTTCAAAATGGGACCAACTATGAAAGGACCCCTAGCCCACATGATGCAGTCACACCAAGCATTTACATTGTTCGGACTGGAGAACTGAAAACACCAGGGAGACATTGTTGCAAACTTTGAATGTACAAGGAGAACTTATAAGAAAGATGGAGGAAGACTTTTTACTAGGACAAGTGGCACAGTTTTAAATTGAAAATGGGTTTGTTTAAATTGGACATAACAAAACCATTTTTTACAATAATAGTAGTTAAGCACCGGGACAGCTTGCCCAGAGAAGTTGTGATGTCCCAACACTGGAAGTGCTGAAGGTCAGGTTCAGTGAAGTTTTGAACAACCTGTTCTGGTGGAAGATGACCCTCTCCATGGCAGAGGAGTTGGAACTAGATGATGTTTAAGGTCACTTCCAACCCAAACCATTTTGAAATATTATTATTTAATTTTGGAAGCAAATCCACTAATTCTCTCATCTTACCAAATTGTGTCTCTGGATTATCTACCAGCATTCCTATTCTCATTAACTCATATGCAAAACTATTGATTTTGGGTATGAACCTGGAGCTTATTTTATTCCCTGGAAATGTAAAATCGGTGAGAACAGGAATTGAGGAGTGAGGACAATGGGAAAAGCTACCAGTCTGTTAACTTCATACTGAATGTCTATGAAAGAAAATATTGAAACTTCACAAACTTAAACAATTGTTAAAGCTCAGATTTAGATAAAACAGGTAAAGATCAGGGAAATAGTGAAAAGAGAGCCCTGAACTTCTTGAATAAAAACTAAACTTGGATCTCTCTTTCAATATGTATACCTGACAACAGGAAAGGCAAAAAATTGTTTTGAAAGTATATTTTCAGATCCCTGTGTCCTGATATGGTAAAATAACTTACTTAAGTTTTTAATGAGCAATTGAAGCTGTTACTTTAGTCAATTATTTTAGGTCAAAACAGTCAAAAGTACTTTACAGAGGTAACAGTGTGGTAATTTTTCTATAGGTACTAGAAAATTGTTATTAAAAATCATGGATTGTACAGACACATTCA
Organism: Scytalopus superciliaris; assembly: GCA_013400415.1. Lineage (NCBI taxonomy): Eukaryota > Metazoa > Chordata > Aves > Passeriformes > Rhinocryptidae > Scytalopus > Scytalopus superciliaris. The sequence goes on from VXBX01003001.1 coordinate 7,319, forward strand.
GTCTTGAATAATAGGGTAGTATGAAATTTTACCTTGTAAATGATTCATTAAGCTAAATTTAACATGATTAAGTTTTCTTACCATCAAGATATTGTACTAATTTTATTCTGAGAAGGAATGGTGTTTTCACTAACTTGCTAATTCCACAAGGAGAAAATGTGGCTTATAACATATTTTTAAACCTACAGGATCTATAGGTTTAGAAAGACACCACCTATGCTGCAAAGAAACTGAAGCATGCTCATAGAGTAATTCTTCTTTCATTGAAAAGGATGCAGAATTTCACAGAAGAAATGGAGGAAAAGTTTAAAAATAGAATTTGATTCTTGAGGGAACAGAAGAGAAATCAGACACAATTAACTCTGGTTTTAAGCTACTTATAATGTAAAGAGAAAGAGATTGAAATGAACTTGGATTCCAGCCAGACTGACTGGCACAAAACATTCAATGCAATTTAAAATAATTTTCAAACAGAAATGTTTAATGAAAGGCAACTTTAACACATTTTCTGGAAAAATGGTCTCCTAGCTTACTTCAAGACAGTACTTAAAAGAAAAAGAGGTCATATTTTCCTTAGAATAACTGAAACAGACCTTTTTCTACCAGTCATGTCATGTAAAAAGCACTTTAGTGGGGATCAAGGAGGATGTTCAAGAAGAAGTTCATTGAAGTACTTAACAAAACCGGAATGCCTTTTTTTTCTTTCTTCACATTATAAGGCATAACTAGTCAGTTTCTAATATAGTACCTGGCAGTGATTAAAATTAGAGCTAATTTTAAATAATTCCTGTTGTAAATTCTGATAGTAAATAGGACAACATTTTCATCAGCAAAAGCTGAGCAATGCTGTTCAAAATCTTTTGAGTCACTCTAGTTTTACTGAAATTCTTTGAGCCGCACCCCTTACAACTATACAACTTATAAGGCATACTAGTAATGGGACTCGTCTCTTAGATGTCTTCCAAAAAATAGGCACTATTTACAAAGGCAGACAAAGAACTCAAAAGAGTGTAGGCAGAACCTAACACACAACACATTAAATACATTCCATTTGGCAATGCTTTCAAATTCTGTAAGCATAAAATAAATTTTAAAAAAATATTTGACAAAAAATAACCTCTCTTTAAGATGCCAATTTTACTCAGATGGCAAGAGGATATTTAGTGTAGCCTTTCTTCAAGAACAGAGAGTAAAAGAACAAAATTTGTTTATAGAATCATCCTATTAAATCAATCTACAAATACCTGAGATTTCTAAAGTGCTAAAATGATGTTCTAAAGGCAGATTAGACAGATCCAGGAGAAAATTCCTCTCTGTAAGGAGGGACCACACCACATGACCAGAACAGTGCAAAAAGTGTTTCCCAGCATGCTATCACAGCTCTAGAGCAGTTACTTGAGGGCATGGTCTGCATAATCGGCAGAAGCCAGATATCCACAGCTCCTAGCACAGGAGGGGGATATATAAGAAGAGCAGTCTGAAGGCTGCAAAGACAAATCAGCAGTGCTGATTGGTGCAGCAGAGCAACACCACATATGTAAGCAAACAAAGCTCTTACTCTGCAATCTTGATATGCAGGATGATACCTGACTCTGGATAAATAATTAGATTCTCTTTTCCACACATCTGTTTCTAGAATACATGACACTAGCATGCAGCTATTAGCTTTTACAGTAAATAGTAAGAAATCATTACTATATGCCACAAAGTACCCTTTCCTAGATGTTCTAAACAATTTTAAAAAAACAGTGTTGAACTGGAAGGGTTCTGTCAGAATGCAAAAACTTCAAGAAACGTCCTTTTCAAAGTGCCTTAAACAGATTTGTACAGCAGACTCAAAAAGCAAGTCCTTGTCAAGTTCAAACTCCTTTTGCCCCAACTTGGATGCATTATTTAAATTAGTTTACATATTTTATATGTCACTACAGCTTTTAAAATATCATCAGAAAGACCTGTCAGTTTAGTAGTCCCTGGTGCACAGTGTACTCTAATGCCATCAAGCCAGGTAGGGACAGAATCCATTTGTATTTCTGGAGTGACAGGGGAATCCAAGACAAAAGGGGGAGGGGATTAACATGTCACTTGCATATGGACAGACTTAATTACATATGAAGATAAAGACTTGGATATAGATTTAGCGTACTTAGTCCAATAGGTCAAGCACAGCTGCCTAAGGCCAGGTCCATGTAAATATAGCCACTGCTTCTCTGAATACATAATACTATGGAATGCAGGGATCTCATTTATGCAGCTTATATAACTCCTTCATATTTTTCATTAAGTTTTCTCTATTGTCTTATTTAACGCACTGGAGAGGGTTTATATCAAATTCTTCATGATTATTTGTAGTCACCTCATGATTGTTCAAGTTTCTTTAATATGGTATTCATGGAATCTCAATTATTTGATTAGATCCTGTACCCTGAATAGTTTAAACTCTTTGCAAGCACCAAGATTACTTTTTTGGCTACTTGAAATTACTTCAGCCATTTCTGTAGTTACCAATTTTACTTCATAAAAAGGTCTAGGTTACTATCATATTGACCTGTCAAACAAGAATTTATTAATATGTCTAAATCATACAATAAATTAGACAAGGTATATAACATTAGGAAACAAAATCTCCTTTCTAAATAGGGCAAACCTACAGACTGAGTTTCAGATTTGGGATATAGATTTATTGTTTCTATGTTGCCATGACATAAATTTGGATTTGTACTATATGTTCCAACTTCCAAGATTTGGATGTAAAAGTACTCACTCACAGTCCAGCAATTCAGTAAAATAGTCAGGTGTGAAATATGACCAAACATCCAAGTGATCCAATACATGATACCTGGAGACCTCCCCAAATTCTGTCTGATTATCTTGACAAAGAAACAAAATACCAAATTACATTTTTCATAATAGAAATCTCAGCTAAGGCTAAAAGAGATCTTGGCAAAACTAGAAATTATCTATGAGCATCTTAATAAGGAGCTGAGTAGAAAAATATATTGTATGGTGTAAACAGATAAAAGCACATTGGTTAAATGATTGTCTACATCGTATTTTGAACTAGTAATTTCCCTATTGTAACTAATGNNTAGGAGAGCATCTTTCTTAATAGTTCAAAACACTTATTTTATCAAAAAATGTGTTTTAAATTGAAGGAGTTAAGGAAAAATTCCCAAATATACACATATCCTCTGCCCCTAACTTCAGTACATTCCCCATCATTATCTCTACAAATCAAAGAGTTTCTGACAAATTACTGTTCTTAGTCAGTATTATGATCAAATTCCTACAGCTAGGATCTCAGAGAAAAAAAAATAAAGTATACAATACTTAGTGAAATATTANACAAAATACCAAATTACATTTTTCATAATAGAAATCTCAGCTAAGGCTAAAAGAGATCTTGGCAAAACTAGAAATTATCTATGAGCATCTTAATAAGGAGCTGAGTAGAAAAATATATTGTATGGTGTAAACAGATAAAAGCACATTGGTTAAATGATTGTCTACATCGTATTTTGAACTAGTAATTTCCCTATTGTAACTAATGAAAGTAACTTTCAAGATCTTCTGTTTATTATGGAGTCATTTAGCTGCTTAATTAGTTTAACAGCTTTCAAATAGTTTTTTGGAACCTGACTACTTTCAGCTACCATTAAATACCCAAACAGGGCAAATAATTTCAGGCAGCTATTTCTACGACCAGTAGAAGATGAGTAATATCTATTAGACATGTGTCATTCTAATATGATCAATATAAATGAATAAGTCTTAACCAAGTTTGATTCAGGAAACTTAAAACGTTTTCAAAATTTAAAAAATGTTATCTTCCATGATAACAGAAGCTAAACTGTCAGAATTCTTGATGACTCAGCAAAGCAAAAAAAGCCCAGCAGGCAATATTTG
>VXBX01003002.1:7546-32276 GCA_013400415.1 Scytalopus superciliaris
AAAGAAAAAGGAAAATGTAGCAATGGGAAGAAATTCAAATATTAATATATCAACAGTTTATGAAACTGGACCAAAAAGTTACATCTGTAATTATTTTTACAATCTTCCTCAAATATAAAAATTAGGTAATGATCGGAGGTGATATATTATAGGTAAATCAAGATAGACAGGGGTCTTTTTTCCCCATCACAGATTTTGAGCTCTTGCTACCCTTAGGTTTCCATGCATAAAAACAGGATTGCACTATGCTACTGTTATTTTTCATTCACAGTCCAGGTTTAGTTGCTGTCTTAGCACATGGGTAGATCAAGGATTCTGTGCTACAATTCTGATTTTATATATATATAATTTCTTTGTCTGCTTCTGAGACATTTAATGAGGTTTTCTTAGCCTTTCAGGTTCATTGAGCTTGTGAAAGTTGCAGCAATGTCAGTTTCCAATCATATGCCTTGGGAAGCAGAGGGAATTGGAGAGGTTAGGGGCTGCTGAGCAGCAGTCAGCTATTACAGTATAAAAAGTAATAATAGTCACGGCTCACTGAAGAAGGTAGCAAGAGAACACAGAATGGAGCTCACAACAGAGCAAAGAAATGCTGACTTTGTAAAAATAAAGAGTGTATATAAAACACAGGATCTTTCTCAAAATAGTATAGAGATTAGGTCAGACCTCAACTAATTTACTACAAACCAACCAAATTAACTACATGAGATTATTTCTTTCCTGTACCATTTCAGGATATCACTGTAGATAGCTTGTTCTTTTACTCCCTTTCACTATGTTACAGCTGAAACCTGTATAATGTTATTCAAAAAGCTAAAACATATGCTCTACAAAAACTGGCACGTTAGTTGAGAGACTGCATTTGCTTGTTAATTGTTAAATAATGTAATTTTAAAAGTCAGGGGGTAGGTATTATCAGCAAAATATTTTGGGATTTAATTAAATGTAAGCACAGGGAGAAGGTCTGAAAATGAAGGAAAAAACCGTTTAAAAAATACTTTAATTTTTAGAACACGTAGTGGTTTTTATCAAAAATGAGCTAGAATTGGCTACTCAGTTACCAATAGTTAGAAATAGTTATAGCATCAAAACAGGAACAGATCACTTGTTATAAATGCCTGCTAGAATACTGTGCAGAGTACTAGCTTCAACACACATAAATATAATTCACCCCTCAGTTTGACACCCAGTGTTGCTTTTTCACTAGCAACAAGAATTTAGACCTTAAGAAAAAAAAAAACTATGATGGTTAGAAACTTAATATAGTAGATATTTCCTAATCCTGTTGCTTTTTATATTATTGTGGGGAAAAAAAAAAAACCCCTAACATTTTCAATTCTGATTACAGAAGTGATTGCCTATGATAGATACAAGGTAAATGGAGCACAGTGTACTGTAACCCACTCTTTGAAGATAGGGAAACACTTGACTATAGTATAACCTAATGTCAATTTCAGAATTCCAGTTTCTATCCCATGTATTACTTTTTCCTGGAATTGTAGAGCAGAATACCAGTTTTGACTGAAAGGAAAAAAAAAATTAAATGTGAAATAAAGAAATATTCAGAGATTCATATAGCAATAATCCCACCTCTCCATAATTTATTTAATTCAATATAAGCATGTGATAACAGCAATAAGAAATTAATTGTGATTTCCAATGTTTCCCACACAAAAATCTGTTGCTGACTTGGCATCTTAACAGGATAGTTTTCATTTAGTTTGTGATTTGGGTAAATTCTGCCTGGGCAGTTTTTACTTTTCAGTGCCTTCAACTGCTTGACATTGACTTTCCAGATGTGCTGTTCACAGATGTTCCATAAGTACAAAGCTGGGCATTCTAAGTGCTATAAATAGGAACCTAAATAGTGACTTACTGAGCAAATGACTCTCCTTAGAGAGTTTGGGGACAATGTTGCCGTAGCCACTATGCTGAATGCCTATGTGACATTGCTTCATTTGTGATAATGCTGCACATGGTGTCAGTATGTGACTTAGATTGATATCAGTTTGGCAGTAAAGATGATCTTCTTGTCTCCTGATTTCCCTTTATCTCTGCCTATCGGTTGCTGCAGTCTTTTCTTTGATAAAGTCTTTTTCTATTTATTGAGGAATAACAGCTGGCTATGACAAGTGAGACAAGAAGGCACATATACGTTGTAACAACTACTACTGGAAGGCCAGGTGAGAAAATTTCATTTTAGGGAAATGCAAATGGGAAGTGTATTATGATTGTACACACTCTAGGTGTGAGAGTGGTAATTTTGGAACAAGTGGTTTACTTTTTTATTTTGACAGATTGTTTTAAACTTTCAAATCATAATAAGGGATTTTGTCACCCTTGGAAACAAGACATTTTAATTTACTCTGGCCAGGTCTTCCACACAGGTACACTCTGGACATATATTCTGATAGATTATTAAGAATTATTTATTTTTCTTCTTAGAACAATAAGATACTTTTTTTTTTTCCTCAAATAACTTAAATATTGAATATATTTTAGTCTGAACCTATTATCTTGTATTCAAAGATGAAATTTCTTGTTTAACAAATGTGCCTACTAACACATATAGTGGTTATTTTTTCCCATAGGGATATCTATTCTAACCAACTTCCCATTTCTTGTTTGCATTAACTCATACCTTTAATTTCTTTTCTTTGCCTTTGAGTTATCCAACCTGGGAAAAAACCCTATATTACACAGAAAAACCTCAATCTTCTAACAAACTGCTGCTACATTGTACACAGCATACTGCTATCTTCAGTGGCTGGGTGTTTCCTCTTATTGCAATTTATGTCAATGCTAAGGAAAGCAATGTGAGGGGACACTAGATTAACACCATAATGGTCACCATTATGAATCTTTTGTCCAGAGTTAAATGAACAGAGGAAAAAAAAAAAAGCTTTGTTCTGCTGATTATTTAAATGGTGGTGGGCTGGGGGGGAGTGTTTGTTTTGTTTGTTGGCTTGTTTGTTTGCTTGCTTGTGTGGAAAGATAGCTGGGGTTAAAAAAAATTGGAGGAGACTAAGGATTAAAGGGTAAAAGGGAGTTGCTGCTCTCTGGATGGAATGTGACCGACATGCTCCACAAAGACAATGATTTCTCATAATGATAAACACCTGCCAAGGGGGGTGAAATTGCAGAATGGAGATCCCATGGCCACCCGCCAGAGTAATCTTTTCAGGGAGGGGAACATGATGGTACTTTGTAGTTCCTAAAACCATCTAGTACCTGTCAACCACGGGAGACAGATGAAAATGTTCTGCTGCTGAGCCAACAGTTACATCAAAATCCCTCTTCTCAGATGCCAAGATACAATGCACCCCCATTAAGCATGTGAAATGAAACGAGAGAATATTACATCAATCAGTTAAAAGTATTTATGACTAAAGTCTCTCAAGCTTCACCTAAACCTAAATAGACAGTATAAAAGTTGGGAATAGGGGGAAAATTGAGGAAGACTCCACCAAAACTCTGGGATCAGTTGACAGGCTGAACTTGTCTTCCCCCTGCCATAGGGACGCTTATTGGGTAAGAAACATTATATGCATGCTAAATGTTGTTATTAGGATTAGAGTTTTTGCTTGCTTTGTATTATTATTAGATTGCTTTAAACACATATTTGCAGTCAGACACTATCACTGACAACCGATGAACCTTGTTAACCTGTCAAAATTTGTATCAATATAGTGTTATTCTGTAAACTGTTAGGGTGAGTCCTTTATAGGTGCTAGCAGTTGCCAGCAGCAGATATCACACCGGGAAGACCTGGTGAGGGGTCTCCACCCTCCTGGCTTAGCCCCTGCGAAAAGGGCAGCCAAATTACCCTCCAATCCAGTGTATCTGTTCAGTGAAGGGTCCCTTATGGGACACCTGACAGACTGGTTGGACGTAGGGGTTTTGGCTTCCCTGGGGCACTGACAGACAAGTTACTGAGGGTCAAGAAAATCCCACACTAAGGATCAGGTAACACTATCCCTACTTCACGTGGCAGCTTGTTTTACAGTGCTATGGTTACAATTCAGCTTAAAGACCTGAAAACGTCATCTTAAAATCTGTGTAATTTTTGAACAATTGTTTTTTTTTTTCTATTTGTTTCTTTTCAAAAGTACTCTTATTTACAATATCATGTCTACATATGATTTTTTTCTGATCAAAATATTGCCTTTTCTTCCATTAACTTCTTCACAACGACTTCATGCATTCTGCTTAACATGCTACTATAAAAACATATTCCCCCAGAAGGAATGTGTCTTCTCATGTTTTAGCCCCTAGATTACCTTGCTTTGGACATTTGACTGCAATATATTGTTTCTGTTCCTCTGTAGCTTTCCTAGTTTCATACTTAAAGCTAGAAAAAGAATGTGAGGGAGGTTAAGGTAAAACTAGAGAACTTCCTAAAAATGTTTAGGTTTGAAAAAAATAACTGCATGCTGGAACCAGGTATTGACTAGACAAGAGCCAGAGGGATGATAAACTTCCCTAACAGCAGACAAATGAATTCCATGCATTTGCTTTGTCACTTCTCAGGAAATATACCCTTTCTTTGATTGCTGCTCTCTGTCCCCCATATGGACATCAAGTTTAGATTTGACAGAGAAATAATACCAACACAGAAGAAATGAATACGTCTTTGCTTCCTTATTGGATTATCTTTAAATACACTTTATTCATTATTGGGGTTTTTTTTGAGTGTTCTACTACAAAACATATAACATGGTTGCAAGTTCCTCCATTTCAGTGCTACAGACAGTACAACTGTTACACTGAGACATTCACTACATGACCAAGAAAATAACATTTATTCCATTCTTTGTACACTTGCATTGTTTCTTCTGAAAATAAATCTCTCTGGAGTAAAAATGGAGAGCACAGGAAAGGTGAAATCTATGGTAAACATTTGATATTTAATTTTAAAATTATTTCTGCCATCAAGTTAAATCCACAAGGTCAGTCTCCCTAGTCCAAACTTTATTTATGTTTCAAAAATAAATTCCCTCAGTCAGAGGTATCAGGATTGTACAATAATGCTTTTCTGTGTTATTATGACAGTGTGAAGTCATGTTTTCTAAACATCATGATAATAAACTATGAGAAAAAGCAAAGCAAAAATTAATAAAAATTGTAAATTAATTTATTAAACTATCTAACCTGAAGAGGGATGATAAATGACCAACACACTGATCACATTTTTATTTAAACTTCATCCTATTCTATCTCATCTTTCTAATACAGAGAAATTAACTTTATATGACACCAGATATGTTTATAATTCTATGTAAGCTGCTGATGCTCTCTATACAGCACAACATTTCTGATATTTTGATTACATCTGATATGTTAGGTAAGACTTTACTACTACTTTAAGAAAGCAAAGTCACCGTAAGAGACTTTCAGAGGTAAGGATAGATAGGCTATTGCTTCTGTTTTCTCAGTGGTGTAACCAAGTTCATAGAAGATGGAGGAAAATAGAGGGGAAAAAATGGATAATTTTATTCTACAAATCAAAACTAATAGGTATCTGCTTTTGTCTTCAAAATATATTTCAAATAATTTTGAAAGTGTTTACTGGTTTTTTTTTCTTACTTCTTTCTCTTCCTTCTCTTTCTGACACTAAAGTTCTGTATAACAATAGATGAACAACACATATTTTAAACACTTTCATGTCTGCATGACAGTATGATTATTGATTTCCTCTGTGTATTAAAACAAAAAGTCATCACCATTAGTCAGCATACAATATTTTATATAGGATATTCATAATTAAAAGAGCTGTCATATTTTTCCTTTATCTTCCTGAAAGAGCACATTTGAGCTGGCTTTAGCACCTAGCTAATCAGCATCTAAACAAGATTCTCCTGAATAATCTTTTCCTATACTAAGCAATATGCTTTCCTTTGCTCCTTCCCCCATCCCCCCACACCCCTTTCTTTTTTTGTTTTTTTTTTCAGCATGTCATATATTCCTTTCTGTTATCATCATAAACCTCCTCTTTTTATTTAGATTTAACTTATCCCCTGCTGCCCTATTATCTTTTCTTCTATCATTATGCAATATGGTTTGACTGCTGCTCTTCTACCCTATTATCCTTCTCTTGTCACCTCAGGTTTTTGTTTCATCATTTCTTTCCTACCCTTTATACTTCCACTTTCATCTTCTGTTTTCTGTTTCTAAAGGAATATTCCACCACTTTGTACTGCTGCTTACGACCTTCTCTTTTTTTCCCACAAATAAAAAGTCTGCACTCTGGCTCTACATTCATGAGAGCATTCTGTCATTTACCTTTCTCTTCTATTTCTTGCCTTTATTTATTTATTTACTTTTTACTTACTGCTTTCCTATACCGATAAATAATATTTTTAAATATATGTTAATATATTTTGTTTGTACTTGGAAAAAATATTTCTGACATGGACATCTATGGTGCCATTTATCCATCCTATTTCAGATTCTACAATGTAGATACCTACACATTTTTTGCTCACTCTGCAGATAGAAGCTGATATTATGAAGGAATTCTATGACAGACAAGTCAGATAAAAACAGCCATAATTATTCTTCCTTTTCTCTAGGAGAAAGTCTTTGAGTTTAGCCTCTTCTGCTTTCAGAAGAGGGTATCAGAGATGAGGAGAAATACCCACACATGTATATCACATGAATTAACATTTGAGTGAGTGGACAGTTCTGAATAAGGTTATTTACAATAAAAGTCGTATCTCTGAAACATTGTACATGAAATTAAGTAGTACTATTATGAGTAACTCCACAAATAGTTAGTCTCCTTATTTATGTCTGCTTTTCATGCCAGATTACACAGAGTACTCTTGATCAACTGACTTTGGCACCTAATTGATGAGGCCACTGCATTTCTCCGGACTGCCTACATTTTCACTCTTTTTTTCTCAAAGGGTGTTCGAGGAAGTTACGGTCTGGTACATTCCTGTGCTGTAGTTGTATTCTCACACAAAATGAAGATGTGTTCACATTATATTCCTTTATCTGGAAATTTTAGAAGCACTACTAATCTCAGTATCACAGGTATCCTTCATGTAGAGTGCAAAGCTTGTTCTAATTTTTCATAAATTTCCTGAAATTTAGGAAAAGAAGCATTATAATTCCATCTTGGAACTGGTTTACAATGGAATTTAGGCAACAATTACATATACAAAAGCTATGCAAGGTTCAGAGCACTTTTATAGAAAACATTACATGTATCATGGATTAAGCTTTCAGATATATATATCCTGCTCCACTCTTTTCACTGATGTCAAAGAGTGAGCAGAAGAGTGTTGTAAGGTGCAGGGGACTATATCAAACTTCATCTCAATTAGTTTACATTCTAGCTCTAATTGATCATGTATTTCTCTGTACTTACTCATGTTAAATAATTATAAAATTATGCACTGAGAATTAGGAGATATCTCCTTTGGTGTACAGTTAGAAGGACATATTTATTGGCTTATAGCTACAGATCTTAGAAAACTCTGTGCTCCTCAATAGGAAAAATATTATTTTCTATTTCCTCAAGATGTTTACAAGTGTATGTGTTTGAACATGTGTGTATCATCATCATCATGGCTAGGCTTTGCGAATGAAGATTTGAGAAGGGCTCTACCCACGTTTGCTACAAGCACGCTGGTGGCTAAAAAGGCCAATGTGCGATAGGCAAGTCCGGTCACAAAAGGCACAGTGGAAAGTCTCCACAGGCTGTATTGGCAAGGCACAGTTCTTTCTGTGCTGTCTTTTTTCTTCCAGACTGATCCTGCGTGCGCTCTCAAAGGAAGCAGCAGCATTATAGATGGTGTGCCTCCATGCCTCCCGATTGGAGGCCAGAGTGGACCATTGATGGTGGTCAATATGGCCAAGGCTGAGGTGTTGTTTGAGGGAGTCCTTGTATCTCCTCTTCGGGGCTCCTCTCTTGCGGCAGCCGGTGGCAAGCATATAAGTGTCATATATGTGTACATATTTAAGCATGATTAATAGCAGGCAACCTGAGGTTCTTAGCTAAGTTGTCTAGCTTACTGTTTTATCCTGGAATACTGAGGCTCAAGAAATTAGTAAATAAATGTGTACACTATAATTTGACTACAGTAAGATTCTAAGATTCCTCATTAACTAGTATCTGCCCTTGAGTGGGTTACAATAAGTCACTACTTCAGTATTTCTGGTGCAATTTGACACACAAAAGAAAGCATTTTGGTTTTATAGTAGTCAGGTGTCACATATTTCTAAAACAGTGGAAAAGGCAAAGAAGATGACAAACGAGGCTGATGTACAACTAAGAAAGTATTGCCTTAAGTCAGACAGTAGAACACGAACTAGTAAACACACAGTTAAGTATCCGTGTTGGTATTTCATACTGCATCCTAGCTACAACAGACAGGTAAACAGATTGGAAGTCTTGTTTTACGGTAGTTTTATGCACCCAGAGTTGAAATGAATGTCAGTACTTGCAATGAAATAATGAACACCATTAGAAGTATTTTGATTTAATACTAATCAATAGGTTTATTTTATAATTTATAATGATGCAGTTGCTAGAGTTTTGGGCAGTAGTTAAGTGTAGGTAAACCATCCAACCAGAAAAAAACCCAGAAATTTAAAATTAGCAGATGTTGACATTATAAGGTTACATAAACCTTTCAACTCTTCTAGGCCATGATTCCTTTAGGAAACTGAGTGTTTGGAGTCAATTTGTAAGGCAAAACAGGTTTTGCTTAGTATCAACAAAACTTTTGCTTTGCAATTGGCAAACCAGTTATAAAATAAAACTGACAACGACTGTCCACATTGTATGATACTTTCTGACAGTTTTTCAAGTTTATTTAACTTCTGTTGCTGTTTATATGAAAGCTTAAGGAACAGTTATTGAAAAAGCTGCCAGTCTGTTCCTTGTCACAAGAAACCTACGTTTACTTCTCCGAAAGGGAGAAAGTCAAGTAGCATGGAAGACTAAAATTAATGGCTGCACAGTTTATTAAGGGAATATACAAAAAAGATAAAGGTGTGTTATTTGTTGTGGGTAAATAAAGTAATTTCTTTAAGAACCCATTTAAAAAGGTATTTCTTTATCATCTTGAGGTACCGCAATTTTTTACAGAACAAAAAGAAGCTTATAGCTTCTTTTGACAAGTACATAATTATTACTCTTTTTAAATTATTTTTTAAAAGGAAAGTATTAAATGGAAAATTTAAAACAAACCCTTTAACTAGATTGCAAATTGCAGAGGATAACAATTTTCTTTTCTTGAAGGAATCCACTTTTCTTTCCTCAGCCAGTTTGTGCTGAACCTGTCTTTATTAATATCATTCAACTATACTTTCAGAATATAGCTTGAAGGATTATTTGAATACAGAACCTAGGAAATAAGCAACCTCCCCGAAAAGAAAGGTTATATATTGTCATGGTATATCTTACAATTTTAATAGTTCAATGAAACCCTGAGATTCTAGTTCAAATTTGTTAAATAGTTTCTAATGAGTCCATAAAGTTATTGTTCAATTACAATAGAATTCCCACACAATATTAAATTTTTAACTGTTTTTACCTCTGAACATGACTAAGTGGTAAAACTGGAATTGACATTGATTTCCATTAACTAATGAGATTATCTGGCATGATATAATTTTCAAAAATATTTAACTATAGATTTTCATATATATGCAAGAAATAAGTACATGTTCTATGTAAAGTATAAAAATGTATCTATATAAAGACAAGTTTTCTGGAAAAACCAAGATCCTGATGGAATCCTGAAACCCCTTTTTGTAATTTTAAAGGTACACTTATCAGGTTTTGTTTTCTATGTTTAATCACTGTAAAATTATTTTCTATCCTTTTCTTCTATAGAAAAAGAGCAAATTAGATTTACCAAAGCACCCAAGTATTAATACAATAACATTTCAACTTTTTTCACACAGTGTAAAAATCTTTAAAACTGATAAGCTCTGTCTTAAGTGACATTTCCAAATATCAGATTTGCTTTTTGCCCTATATTAATAGGGCTTGGAAGCTTTAAAACATATATCCAATAGATAGTAATAACATTAAAGAAATATGATTTTATGGATTAATAGAATAATAATAAAATGCAGTTAAATGTTAATTAGGGTGGAAGAATAAGAAGTAAATGGTCCCAAGGAAAAGAGTTTGAGTTGTCAAAGTGAGATAAAGTAGAAAAACGGTCAGCAGAGAGAGCCGAAATATTCTTACCTCCCAGACTGGCAGGTGGGCTGCTTTAGAACATTTTTATGATTCACTGCTGTGCTAGAATTACTGCCAAAGGCAGACATATGCAAATGCCAAGCATATATGAAGAAGGTCAACAACAAAGATCCTAAGAGTAAGAAAATACAACACCTTTTTAAATATTTTTATAGCACTCCGTTATACAGCTAAAGGAAGTTGGCTTCTTAAGATGGTTTGGAAGAGAAACCAGAATGTAATGCCATTTTTCTAAGTTGTAAAATTAAACTAACTGTGCATTAGCTTTTCTACTTTCATCTTTTCCCCTTCTCAGAATTAGCATTTCTGAACAGAACCGCAAAAACTACAAGAAGAGATTTATTTATAGATCTCCATTTTACAGGTGTCAAACATGAACTTCTGAAAATATGCAATAGAGAATTCTGGTGGAATTTCAATACTACATTACAGCACTTTTATGAAAAGCCATCTTACCACGAGATAGTCTCTTATTTTACCAAGCTGATATGTGTACATGTTTGCTAATTGCTTATAGCCTATAAAAATAAAATGCCGGCGGCTGTGGCCGAGTGGGTAAAGCCGCCGCCCCTGGATCCGTGCTCCTTCTCGGAAGGACGCCGGTTCGAGNAGCTCCACGTAATAAATCCATTCGCGCAGGCATAAAAAGCATTGTCGTTCGCGACGGCTAGCCACACATAAAAATAAAACATTGAAGTAGGTTGACCCAGGATGGACATCAGGTACCCATCAAAACTGCTCTATCACTGGACAGAGGACAGAAAATATAACAAAGAATTCAGGAGTTGAGAAAAGGACTGGGAGAGATCCAATTACTGTCACAGGCAAAACGTGTCAAAGGGGGGGTATTAATTAAATTTATTACTAACAATCAGAGCAGGAGAATGATAAGTAAAATAAATCTTAAAAACCACCTTCCTCCACCCCTCTTTCCTTCCCAAATTTTACCNAAAACCTCCTTCCTCCACCCCTCTTTCCTTCCCAAATTTTACCTCTTACCCACAATGATGCAGGTAGACAGAGAATGGAGATTTCAGTCAGTTCATCACAGGTTGTTTCTGCTGCTGCTCAGAAAGAGGAGTCCTTCCCCTGCTCCCCGTGGGGTCCCTCCCACAGGAGACAGTCCTTCATGAATTTCTCCAGGTTGAGTCCATTCCATGGGCAACAGTTCTCCATGAACTTCTGCAATGTGGGTGACTTCTTCATGAGGTGCAGTCCTTCAGGCACAGGCTGCTCCAGTATGGGTCTCCCACGGGGTCACAAGTCCTGTGAGGAAAATGTGCTCCAGTGTGGGCTTCTCTCTCCGCAGGTCAGCAGGTCCCTGCCAGGCCCCTGCTCCAGCATGGATCTCTCATGGTGTTACAGCTTCCTTCAGGCATCCACCTGCTCCAGCATGGATCTCATCCCAGGGCTGTAGGTGGATCTCTGCACTCCTGTGATCCTCTATGACCTGCGGGGCACAGCTGCTTCACCATGGTCTGCACCACAAGCTGCAGGGGAACCTCAGCTCTGGTGCCTGGAGCATCTCCTGCCCCTCCTTCTCTGCTGACCTTGGTGTCTACAGTTGTTCACATGTTCTCACACCACTCTTCTCTGGCCACAATTGTCATGTGCACAATAACTTTTGTTTCCTTCTTAAATATGTTATCACAGAGGCATTAGTATAATTCCTAATTGGCTTGACCTTGGCCAGTGGCAGGTCCCTCCTGGCATTGGTTCCCCAGGACACGTTGAAGCTTCTGGCAGCTTCTCACAGAAGCCAACCTTGTAGCCCAACCCCTGCTACTAATACCTGCCACAGAAACCCAATAACAATGCTAATACACACACATGTATATCAATATATTTGTGGGAAAAATCATCACACTAGCTAGCAAAGAATTAGGCATAGCCATAAGTTGTCTGTCCTTTTTCTCATAGTATCTCAGTAGGAAGATTCTGGGCTCTGGCTGCCTTTTCTGCCTCTTTGTAGCACTTAAATACCAACAGTTATCCAACATTTAAACAACATTATATTTATATTCAATCATACTTATATTTAGAGATTTTTTTTTCCTTTCATGTAAGTTTCTTTTCAGCACCAAGAAGATACTTTTGACATGAAGTTAATTATTTGTCTTGTCTACTATAGATTATGATCTCCAGTATCAGTAGGTGGATGTGCTCCTTAGTATGTAATGTAACCCATTGTACATACAAAAAATCTTGCCAGAGAGCCCTAAAGTTCCTGTTCAGCTCCAGTATTTGGGTTTCTATGGCATAAACCAATTTGTGAAGCAGGTTTTGGTTGATTGTGGTTATAATGTACAGTTCCTCTATTTGTACCAGGGAAACTAGGAGTGTTTCAAAGTATATTGGTTTAGACACACATCTGGGACTACTCAGATGCTAAACTTAAATAATTTTTTTATTCCAGTCATAGGAATAGCCTTGGCATGGGCTTGAGAAGTACTTCCATGCCATACAGGGGGTTGCCTTTTAGTAGTTGTAGTTTATTAGGTAGTTCAGGTAGAATCAGAATCAGTAAAGTAAAGGGAAAGTCTGCCACTGTACTGAGGGATGGCTTGTTTATATTACAAGGTTGCATTTATTACTGTATTTGCCATTGAGGAGACAAATTCTGCCAGCTGCAGACTGGCATTTGTTGGAGGAGAGAAGAGAAAGTAGCTGTGGAAAGCAGCACAGATCTGTGCTAAGAACTGTTTGCTGTGTTTGTATGGACTCTTGCTATGTTAAGGACTGTTTTGCAGTTTGAAATCTGTACGAAGTTTGAGGATTTTATCATTCGCTTTATTTCACTGTGTGTCCCTGCTGGAAACTTCTATGTAACCCATCTGTGATTGGTCCCTGCTTGCAGCGGGGTAGCATTCCCTTATATGGTATCACCTGGCTCTCTGTTCCAGTTTTGAAGAATCTTGCCTTGTATGGCTGGGTCTGCCCCAGACCCTTCCACAAAACCTTCCCAGGGTGCTCCTGGGGTCAGGACCCAGCCCCCCGACCCTATTTAAGTTGTAGTGTTTTGAATAAAGCTCATCTTCCTCGTGCTCGCCTAGGCAGCACCAACCTCGCTCCCCGGAGTGTGTCCCTTTCTTTCCCTCCCCCACCTTCCCCTCAGGGCCGCAGGCATTTCTCTGTGACACAAAATAATGAGGTCTGGGAGAGAGATTATGCTACACTGCCCTAACCCACAATACTAGAAGGATTGCTAAATTTGAACTGGGACGAGAAGGAAATCACAATGTAATTTTCCTTGTAGTACCAGTTTACTAATTGATTGTGGTGAAACTTCAACATCATAGTTATCAGAGTAAAATGGAAGAACTTCAATAAGAGATTCTCAACTTAGTGTGTCAATATGAAGAAGTATTTGTCTGCTGAAAAACCAGCACATTTTCCCAGAACATATTTGAGGTGTCTATATTTACAAGCATTTTATGTGAAACCTGAAAGTTGGAAAAGACTGAAAAAGGGCATTGCTTAAGGAAGAAATTGCTGTACTTTGGGTTTTGCTAGGAGAGATAATCACAAAGACCACTATCTACCTTATGGTTTCCATTATGAATGGAATGATACATTCCAATTCAAACCATCCTGCATTCATGAGATTTTTACACTTATGCTGCAATTTTCTATATGATTTTGGGGCAGAAGAAGGTGATGAATGTTCCCTAAAAATTTTTCATCTGATAATATAGTTTTATTATCCGTTACAGTGTTTCATAATGCATTTATGCAGTACCCCAAAGGAGTCATTGTCATTTGAAGCAAAGCACTGGCTCTCACCAAACCTTCCTAAGATACTTTACAAAATGAAATTCGGTGAGACACTTTAAGAGGTGTTTTCTAATGCTAAAATCACAATAAAGTGCAGCATATTCTGTAACATAATGAAGTAAATCTCTTTTGTTAGTCCAGAACAGTCCTCCCCATAAAATGTGTTTTGCCAATAAGCATTTACTAGTAATAAAAAATTATTATAAAATCATTCTTTGGAACATTTATGTCTTCAGACTCCGAACTCATTAGCTTTCATATCTAGATAGAGAGGCTTAAGTGTGAGATCACTAAACTGGCATGCTCAAGGTTGTCATACTGACATTCAGGGCATGACAATATTTATTTTAAGCTGGTAAGAGACTTTACTTCAGGAAATGCACCTACCTCTTTCTTATTATTGTTTCTCAATTATTATCTAAATGCAAATATATATGCATTTAATTCATGCTTGATTCTTAATTTTTTTTTTAAAAAGCTTGACAGTGTCTCCAGATAACAAGCTTTTAACCACTTATTTATATTTTCTTTCTGTCATGTCCTTCTGTTTCACACAAGTTGTCTAGGATTAACTCTCAGAAAGATGTTAACATCATAAATAAATTTGGGTGTGCATGGCCATGGAGGACATCTCAGACCAAGAAGTATACCAAAAAGTGGTTTAAAAGCTGACCTTTGTTGCCTTTTATGTGCTATTTGCTGGAGTTTCTGAAAGGCTCTTAATGTACACTCCGTGTCAAAAGGAGTTCATGCTCACAGAGATATGCTGTCACTCCTTTGACATTCTCCCAGAGGTTTTTCAATAACATTTAGAAAGTCCATTTGATTTAAAAAAACTCACTTTGAATATTTCAAGAGATGAGCAAGAGACTAATAATAGGATGATCACGAAACCAAGTTCCAAAACTCTGTAGTAAGATTGGAATTAATAGCTGACCCCTTTTGATTGATAGACCCATTTAAACCCATGAAGATTTAAGAGTAATCTTTAGAATTGAGGAGATTAACAAGATACCAAAATAAAGAACTTAAGGAGAATCTTACAAGATCAAAAATTCACTGAAAAACATATGTATGTTATATATATGAACCACAAAGTTATCAGAGTCTTTGGAGAGAAAGAAAAAGAATAGACGCTCTAGACTGATGATAGATAAGGAAGTATACAAGAATATTAAAGAATAGGAAAATGCTTAGAAAAAATCATTACTCTCTGAGAAATAAGAGTTATATATTCATCTGGATTCTATTAGACCATGATACTGACTACAGAAAATCTTTCTACAAATCAAATTATTTATTAGACAGAGCTTATTTCCTGATGTGCAACCCTGTGTTAACAAGAAAACAGAAATTCTTGATGGAGCCCTGTTCACACCTACCGAATGAGCAAAGTGAGTTTACAAATGCCTGCATCCCTCTGTACATAAATACATTTGACTACTTTGCACTCTTTCTGTTTTTTTCAAGCATAAATATAACTAATATTTGAGGTTAGAAGAAATGCATTGGTAATAATGTTAGGCTTTGACTTGTGACACATGCATATGAAAATAATGTGCTTTCATTGCGTATATTGTGGAATGCATCCTAGAGAAGTGTCTGATTCAGTATTAATTAAAATACCCATATGCTCTTTAATGTTTTAGGATTTTAGGAAAGAATGGGTGCTATACATTTAAAAATAAAGAAAGAGAGTCCTGAATACATCCTACATTAAAAATAGAGGGTGATAAACTATTAACAGATGGTAAAGTGTAACATTTCTAGAGAGACGTGAGCACTTTGTGAGACTAATAGTAGAATACTTAAAGAGTCACTCAGTAACATCCAAAAAGCCCTATATACCTAAAGTAGTGTATCAAGCTAAATTTAGAATGTAAAACTATATTAAAAACAAAAAAAACAAAAACCAAAAAAAACCCCCACAACAAGAAACTGTAGTTCAGCTGGAGTTTCCTGTATCTTATATGTCTCTAGTTTTCTTTATTTAAATCAACAGGAAGTGTCACGATGGAGCTTCTTTTGGACATATGTGAAAATACTTTGATCCTGGTGTGGCTGAATATTGTGACACATATATCATATATATGTATTGAGAAAGCAAGTATTTCTGTAATTATTTTGACTGAATGGATTCAATGTGGTAGGCTTCCTTCCCCAGAAAATGAAAAGGTGTCCACCTATTTATTTTCAACCATGAAGATGTTGTCAGGAAAATTTTTTTTTTTTCCTCAGAACCTGTATAGTCCTAGTTCTCACCATTAAGTATCAATTCACTTACTTTATAGCTCTCTGTTTCCAAGTGGGTTTGTGTGTAAATTTTAATTCTGTAAGCAGAAAATAAGAAAACACTCGATCAGGCCTCCCAATTTGCATATCTCAAGAAAGAATGTTAAAACAGCTGAACAGAGAGAAAAGAGACATTTGAAATCTTTCCAAGAGTCAGATGCTTTGTTTCTGGTCAGATTTCAGGGCCTGGAACTTCTTCCTGGATTTAGTACATAAGTCATACAGGGTATGCACAACTCCTCTTCACTTTTCTGTGCTTCAGGACCTTACTGAAAGAAAGAATTGAGCCTTGTTCTCCTGCATACTAGAAAAGTATTTTAATTATTCAAAAGGAAGCTAAACTTAGGAACAAGAAAATAAGATAATTTGCAGCCATGTTGGGTGGGTGCTAGAGAAAGAAGAAACTTCTACTTTTATTTAGATCTAAGAGCTGTTTTTTGGGGCACAGTATCTCAAAACAAGCACCACTAAGTCAATAACATATATGTGGAGACTTAAAGGAAAATCTGACCTTTGAAAATTCATCCTTCCCCAGTTTCTAGCTTTGAATGGAGTATCAACAAGAATGCTGGCTGTTGGTAGTTGTTGCTGACTATCCTGTTGATCCTGGTTGCTATTCTGAAGTATGATGGATGTGTCCCCATATGCTTTATAACAGAAGTCTAAGCTCTAATATTGGGTTCTGGATTCTAGCCTGGGAAAAAAAAATACTGCAAAGTTCCTAATTACTAGCATTCTTATGGGTGCTTATTATACCATTCTAACACCACTTAACACTCTAACAACACTTAACACCCTAACAACAATGGGAACAAAATTTGTAGGTAGATTTGAAAATCTCACTTGATTTTTGGCATTCAATAAAGTGATCCTTCTGATGCAAAACTGATGCTTGAAGCCTGTGATTGTTCCACTCTACCCTGCAGTGGCCACCATATATATAGGCATTATACATAATATAATATTGTCTGTCTTAATGCTATATAATTCAGTGGTGAACTGCTACGACTTTGGAAAGCTTTTTCCCCATTAGTAAATGCATGATTTACTAAAAAGGCTGGGGGAGGGAGGGAGGGAGAGGGATGCATTTGTGTTGGTTTTTCTTAAAGTAACAAATCTGTGTAGACTCTCAGGTTTGACCTGGACATGCAAAAAATTGTGGTAAAACAATGTAAACCTTTAGAATCACTGAAACACTAAATTACCTTTCTGGATAGGAGCAGATTTTCAAGACTAAACATTCCAGTAGTGTTTGGTGGTCAGAAGAGGGAGCTCTTGAACTATGGCCCAACATTTCTAATGTTTTCTAAAAAGTACACCTTTATTTCTTGCATTATTAAAATTAAATTCTGGAGTGATTAAAATATTTTAAAGTAGCCTGCTCGGTCAGAATGGTGTATCCAAGATGTTAAATGTGCCTTTTAAATGCACATAAATACTTTTTTAAAAGAGGAAAGAATGACAAAATCAAAAAACCTGAAACCAAAAATTAAAGCAGAAATAGCTTGTAGCTCCTATTAAATAAAAATCACATAAATGCATACAATCAGCATACAATGAGATGTATATGCATCTCATAATGCATACAATGATAGAAAGTATTCACATATTTATCTGAAAATTTCTGTTAGACATTTCTGAGAAAGGTTATTGCTTGTACATAATAACAACAACAAATGCAAAGCTTATCACAGAGTCTCTCTATGCTATTTATTTTCAATCAATCAATCAGTAAACAAATCTTGGTCACGAATTTAGATCTAAACAAAAATTGCCAACATAAATACATCCATAACACAAGCTCAACCTGATATTCTCGTGTCATTTCTCAGGAAGACTTTTCAAAGGCATGGATAGATAGGACTTGAGCTAGTGCTACTGACGTATGTAGGTCACACAAGATGGGATTTAGTTTAGCTGTCCCAGCCCTCTAGGAGTTAGGCAGTGTAGATCAGTACTATTAATGAATGAAGGACTTACCCATCCTGACACAGGTCTCCAAGAAAAGGAAAAAAAACCTTTTTGTGAACTTAATTCTTTTAACTCCTTAGATATCTAGCTCTAAATACTTCAGTTTTAGACTGGTAAGTTAGGCTGAATACAATGCCTTTTTGTCACTAGCTAGACAGGAACTCACCCTTGTATTATCCAGGCCATCAACACAGGGCTGTAGTACATTATAAGACCTATGACATACCCACATTCTTCCAGCTGATAGAGACAGGTCTCAGGTCTAGGGCATATCAAATGACATCAGATGCCCCTGTTACTGAATTTTACACCTTAATTTGGTTATCTGAATAATGTATAAAGTGTCAACATAAAGAAATAATTATCTTTAAAGTAGGTCTTGATGCATACAACATACAAGGATATATACAAAGCTTAACTGTGCAGGATTCTAGGCCATCATCTACATCTGAAGTTTGCTCTTGCTCTGAGGAAGGAACTGAAGCATGGGACCTCAAAAGGTGCTTTCCAATCTAAATTATTATACATTTTTCTGATTCTATAAAGATCTTGAGGGTTTATTCTGAGCCTGTCAATATATTTATAGTGTATCTAAAAGTCTGCATGGTTTCTCTGATCTTTGCTAGCAGAAATAGGAGAAATTAGGGTGCAAAGAATATTTGCTCTGTATTTCTAAGTGTTCTCAGCTGAGAACATGGCAGATGGATATGTTCAGTTATTTGCAAGTGCTTGAGCACAGCAGAGATGGAGAGTGCTTACTATAACAGCTAGCTGATTTCCCAGGTAATTCAAGTCACTATGTACTTCTGCAAGGATCTATTTGCATTATAGCTCTTCTTGTGCCAGTGTCAGGATGAGGACCAGGCACACTAACCTCTTTTCAAAGATGTCAGTAAAAGATACATTTTATTACTAGATTTGAAGTAGACATATCTTTTCTTGAAACAAAATGATTATGAGGACAATTTCCCAAAGGAAGAAAAATACTATAATGTTATATAATGAAAGAGTCTTTTAAGTTCAACAAGAAATGCTCTTGAGCACTTGAGCAGAAAATCTACCCGTCAGGTAGATCCAGAATGTATGTCCAGTCTCCTGAACTATCATGTCATTTGTATTACATATTATGGCTTAAAATGTAACAATATATATGTTATTCTAATAATGGATGACAAATAAAGAAACTTCGGAAGTAAATCCACTAATTTAGTTAAAAAATATATTCAAATGAATAACCTGTATAATGATAAAATATGAATAGAATTATATAAAAAATACACCTTAAGTTATCAAACAGAATTTCATCAATGACGTGGCTATCTTGTAGCAAGCTATCTTGTAGGAGCCCATGCAAAAAGAAGCAATTTCTCATAAAAAGGAACTCATCTATCTAATCAGTTTTCTATTAGACTTTGAGAGGATCAAAAGACCCTGAAAGCTTTTGTTCCTGGAGCTACCAAACTTTGCACCAGATGTCCCTCAGTTATTCATATGTGCTAAAATGACATGTATATATAACTCATTATAATATTACATAACTTGATTAATTAGAGGCACTGCTTACTAGTAAAATATTTTTAACAATTAAAGCAATCTGGAAAAAGCAAAGAGCCGAGTTAGCAAATTTGATCAATGATGTCTCTGGTGACCATGAAACACAGCAGAAGAACCACTATTCTGAATTGCATTAACATTTTTTTCTGACCTTTTTGCTTACACTCTAATGTTGTTTCATCTAGGATCTTCTTGGTATTAGAAGGATGAATTAATTCTTCATTCATCAAACCAAAATTCTATTTCTTGCAAAAGTCTACCTGTCCCTTTAAAAGTTCAGATGTGTCTTTTAACTTTGTCTTTTGTGTCAAGGTCACGTTGCTTCAGTAGTTGCATTCTGACAGATATATATTTTAAAAATATAAACCTCCACCTCCTACCCCTATCAAAATAATTCTTGTTACATATTTCTAGTATCTGGAGAAATTATTCTGAAAAGGGCTAAGTGATTCCCTTATCTAATTTATATTTTACTTTCTTAACATAATTAAAAATCTTTACCAAACCCAGTTCATTTCTATATGTACTCCTCCAAACCATGTTCTCTCTCTCTCTCATACAAAATCCTCATTGTGTGCGACAGATGTGGAATCTAACAGATTAACTAGAAAAATACTTTGTTAAAGTGACTTCTTATATGACACTATCAGCTTGTATTAAGGGATGAAACCCTGATAAGTCACTGTAAACATCCATGAAAGAAATAGAGTACTTTAAAAAAAATACTTCTGTTTTTCATAATTAGCTATTTGCGTGCAGCAGTAGAGGTTATTAGTAAAACTTGCCTACCAAGATAGATAGAATAATATCTGTAAAACTGTGAGATGGATATCTGGCAAACCACAAGTACATGCACATATAAAAGAAAACTTTTAAGTCAATTAAAGCTTCACATTGATTTTCTATTCATTTAGTATGCTTAAGTAAGCTGAAACACTTAAGAAGCTTATTCATATATTTATTTTTTCTTCAATTCACAAGATTTAATGGAATCCACAATCTACTTAATGGTATTTAGAATAAGTGTCAACTAGAAATCACAATGAGTTTCTAGAGGAATTGAAACAAATAGATTAAATATTAAGATCTTGTGTTTCTTTGTGTTCATGCCATATATGTCCTAGTAGAATATATGCTTGACTAGAAAGTTTTTTCTTATAGTCTTGACCAGGTTAAAGATTGTCTGTAATCTCATTAAGTATAAAGAAAAATTTATCCATAGAAGATGATGATGAATTCTTCCTAAACAAGACTGAATGTTTAAGTTCACTTTCTATTTTAAAAATTGTAATAAAGCTAAAAATTATCCTATGAATATATAGTGCATTAATTTTTAAAAATCCACAGACTGCTTGTCATGACACTTCTATACATTAATCACAGAAAATTTTCATACAATAAAAATAAGCACATATACCTTTTAAAAAGATTTTGAACTGGAAGAGTATTTGTATCTAAAGGAGGAGGGAAGAACTATATCCAGATATTATATTTAAGTAAAATAAAGAACATAAAAAGTTTTGAACTGCTTTATACATTACAAATATAGCTGAAAAGAAAAAGCTATTAGTTCTTCAACATTTTGATATGTAAGCCCTTCATAATCAAGGGAGCACTATAATGAACTCTGTTCATATCAATTTCCAAAGAAAAATAGTATAGTCACTCATATTCAGATAAGATTGTATTCTCAGACACTTCCTTATTTCCTTCTACTCTACAAGGAAATTTCATTTTTTTATGTGTAATTGAAATGACAAAGAACCATTAGACTAATCATAGTCACAGAAGAAGAGCTCTTGGCATGTTTAGTTAATTACAATTTCATAGCAAGCATAATAAAAAAAAATATAGACTGAAAGATCAAAGGGAAAATTATCTTTCTTTTTTACTAAGTCACTCAACTAGTTTCAAGAACCCTGTTCATTGCCTGTGGGTGAGGCCCTCCTGGCAGATTTGCCCCATGCCTCATAAATAGAAAAATTTCTGCATGGCATCCATTCTGTTTTAACAGTTGGATTATATGTCTATGTAGCAGAAAATGTCTGGAAGAAAAATGTGGTTTCATATTAAAATCTGGGCATTTTTATACCAAACAGTGCTTACTGGAGTATTTTTCTCCCAGCAAAGACAGGATTTAGCATGGCTGTCACAGTAACCCCTGACTTGCATTGTTTATTGAAAATTTTGTGTCACGAAGGGACTCAAGTACAAGTGCTATGAGGAGAGGCTGAGGGAGCTTGGGTTCTTTAGTCTGGAGAAGAGGAGACCTCATGACTCTCTACAACTACCTAAAAGGAGGTTGTAGCCAGGTGGCGTTGGTCTCTTCTCACAGGCAACCAGCAACAGGACAGGAGAGCATGGGCTTAAGCTTGGCCTGGGGAGGTTTAGGTTAGATATTAGGAAGAAATTTTTTACAGAGAGAGTAATCAGGCATTGGAATGGCCTGCCTAGAGAGGTGGTGGATTCATCGCCCATGGAGGTTTTTAAGATGAGACTGGATGTGGCACTTAGTGCCATGATCTAGTGATCAGCATGGTATTGGATAAAGGGTTGGACTTGATGATCTCGTAGGTCTCTTCCAACTCAGCTGGTTCTATGATTCTATGATTCCACAATTCTATAATTATATTTTAACCTAGGGGACAAGAAAATGTATCAAAATTAAGTGTAATAGTTACTGCATACACTATTCCCATGAATGCCAATATACCTCAATATTTTGGTATGGGGTTTTTTGTGATTGTCTCATAACAAAAGTGTTGTCAGGTATTACTCCAGATTTTCTAATTTCTATAAATTACAATTTTTTTAAAAGTAATTTCTCTTTACAACAAGTTATGTCATACAACATGGATGTTTCTGTGTCAGAACACTTGAAGATATTAAAAAGACAGGGATGAGAGTATGAGAAAAAAGAAACAATATAGTTAAGTGATGTGAAGTTAACATGTTTCTAATATTAAAAACTTTGAAGAGCAGGGCAAAAGAAATTTAGATATGTATGTGTCAAAGTACAGTATAAGAGTTAAATATATCTTCAAAAGAAACTAATTAGTAGTTCCTAATAAAACCACATAAAATTTACACAAAGTATAGTTGACAGATTCAGTGTATTTAATTTTAGTAATTTTCAAATATATGCATAAACTGAAGTAGATATTCAAGTTAACAATAAATTTAGCGTTTCAGTCATGATTGTTCAGTTCCTTTGAGTTTATCCCTTCATTAGGTAAGATTTCATAGTCATAGGGAATATTTTAAGGGTGAAAAAAAAAACCAAAAAGAATATTTACATACAGGATTTTATTGTTGTTCTGGTT
The DNA here is from genome assembly GCA_013400415.1 of Scytalopus superciliaris. NCBI lineage: Eukaryota > Metazoa > Chordata > Aves > Passeriformes > Rhinocryptidae > Scytalopus > Scytalopus superciliaris. The sequence goes on from VXBX01003002.1 coordinate 30,686, forward strand.
TGGTAGGTTTTTTGTTTGTTTGTTTGCTTTGGGGATTTTTTTTTTTTGCTTGGTCATGCAAAGTCAACCTTAAATTACCATGTAGTGTACACACTAAAATAAATTTAGGTGCAAAGTGTGCTCAGTGATACTTATTACTCTTCAGTGCCTCAATGCCTCTGTAAGTACTGCTGCATACTTTAGGAGTATTACTTCACTAACATGCAAAATATTTAGGGGTCTGGAGCAGATAGATTAGACTGCGCCTTAAACTTGAGGCTCCTATTAAATGAGTAGGTAGAGTAGAAGGCAAGAAAATAATCCAGAAGACCTCAGGAAGTTAATAAATAAGGAAAGCAAAAATCTAGAATGGTCTACTAACGTGTTGAACTGAATAAATGCCATCACTTAAGCTAGTGAACAAATTGATTGAAATTCATAACTTCAAATTCATAGTGCCAGATATTCCAGGCTTCCCAAGCACATGCACAGGCTGGAAAGAGAATGGATAGAAAGCAACACTGAGGAAAACAACTTTTGGGTCTTAGTGGATAAGAAGATTTACAGCACCTAAGAAGGTACATTTGCAGCACAACAGCCAAAGTTATCCTGGAGTACATCAAAAGCAGTGTGGCCAGCAGGTCAAGTGTGGTGATTCTGCCCTTCTATTCCTCTCTGATGAGATCTCACCTGGAGTGTTGCATCCAGGTCTAGGGTCCCCAGCACAGGAAGGACACCAACATATTGAAGTGAGCCCACAGGAGGGCCACCAAGGTGATCAGAGGAATGGAGCATCTCTCCTGTAAAGACAGGCTCAAAGTTTTGGGGTTGTCCAGGCTCCAGGGACACCTTCTAGAAAACCTTCCAGTGCTTAAAGGGAACTTACAGGAAAGCTGAAGAGGGACTTTTTACAAGGGCATGACTGATAGGACAAAGGGAATGGTTTAAAACTGAGTGAGAAGGTTTAGGTTAGAAATTAGGAAGACTTTCTTCACTATAAGGGTGACAAGGCACAGGAGCAGGTTGCTCAGAGAAGCTGTGGATGTCCCATCCCTGGAAATGTTCACGGCCGGGCTGAATGAGGCTTTGAATGATGTGCCTTGGTGCAGTAACAATACCTTTGTCATGAACAGACAGCTCCAGCAACAACATATGGAGCATTTCCCAATTTAACAAACATAATCAAAATGTCTTCTTTAAAAATGGTATTCAAAATAAGGAAAAGTCCTTCAGTTTGGCAAAGAAATAGTATTGTTATGATTCCTCATTAAATCTTCAAGATGATAATGTACAATTTTATAGAAAATAGTTGTATATATTTATAATTAATTAAATTTATAAAATATGTGGTATGTAATAATTGTAAAAATAAAAACTAGCTTTTAGTCAATAGATTTTGATGTGAAACATTTTTAGATAATCTGAAGCATTTAATTAGAAAGTTTTTTTTGGATTTGATATGTTAAACAGCAGTTGCATCCTATAAGTCCTTCATCACATGGTTTTGTTCTCTTTCATTCTGATTACTGAAAAGGTAGTTTGAAGTCCTAATGAATAAAATGTTAAAAATTATAAATGTTATTTTTTCCAACGAATTTAAATAAAACAAAAT